>CM059999.1:28460641-28549611 GCA_030463065.1 Aphidoletes aphidimyza
AGAAGATCATGCAGGATTGTAATCGTGCGACTTGGAAAAAGACCCCTAAAGAACATTACCTAGGACTGAAAATTTCACAAATTACTATGAAAAGTCTCAATTCAAAATGATTGATTGATTTTTGATTTGTGGAATGTGTAAATTTCTATGCAAAAGTGAATCGATGGAAATGAAAATAACTCGCTAGCCGCGTCACGAAATTGATATCAGTAATTTTTTGTACCGATTTTGCTTGCGGCACGAGTATTTACCGCGCCAAGAGGATTTTCATTTGATAATACTATCGCTCCGTGAGCTGGTATTTGAAGAACATCATACGGAAATTTTCTCAGTGGTTTTCGACTTCAGTATATTGACATATCCTAAATTTCATCGTGGTCTACCACAGATTAACACGATTCATCATGATCATGGTCCATCATGGTCATCAATGTGTCCAAGACCTAAAGTCCATCTCCAGTCCAAGACCTAAAGTCCATCTTCAGTCCAAGACCTAAAGTCCATCTCCAGTCCAAGACCTAAACGATACCCAACTCAAAGTTTACAGGTCGAATGATGGCAATGAAATTTGACTGATATAAAATTTTACGTGGCGCTGTTGAATTATATATTTGTCGTTCCACAGTCCATGCCATATTACAATGAATGTGAACTAGAGTGCGCCAGTATCTGTGCTCACATTGAAATCAACTAAATATATATCACAATTGGGAATCTTTTTATCAGAAAATACATTGAATGTATCAAGCATAAAATTCATTGGCTGATATTTTCTATAATTACACTTTTCCAATGGCACTATTAATAGATTATTACTGCGAGTTTGGTAATGAGGTAAACGAAAATTGATATTTTCCAGTAAATGACTAGAGGATATTTCACCAATGATCAATTTGTGAATAAAAACTACTTGAGCCACCATTCTACGTTCTTCCAAAGTTATCAACTGAAGCAGCATCAGCCTATCTTCATACTTTGGCAGGTGGAATCTATTTGGCCATTTTAATTTTCGAAGAGCATAAAGTAAAAATTGTTTCTGGATTGATTCGATTCTTCTGGTCTGTCCCTTCATGTATGGGTTCCAAATTTGCGATCCGAAATTTTCTTCAAACTGTGTGTCACACAGTTGAATTTTTTTTACTCATTTTACCACAAGGGAATTCACCTAATTTCTTCGGATTCAATATTCAATTTTCAAATTCAATTCGTAAAAGGTTCAAGCAGTTGATAAAGTTAGTAAAGTTGCATACCTGTAGGTGAGATTAAACGCATTCACCATAAACTCTGACATCATATAAGTCAATACAATCGCACCGAGAATACGCATACAGCAAAATGATCTGTTTAATTACTGAATAACCACCTAGTTACCGCTACTTAGCATTTTGTTTTCGGATCGTATGTTCAGAAGAGAATGGTGTTTCATATTATTTGGAGGTCTATCACAAATTATAAAAATCGTTTTATCGGCGAGAATTCAACAATTGTATATTATTTTATTTCAGTTAAATTAGAGATAAATGACTTCAGAACGCGGTATAAAATGTTTTTCTCAATAAATTTAACATTATTAAATTGAAATACCTTTATGAATACAAATACATTGAATCAAAATCACTAATTCCAATAGCCGTACGACATTAACTGTTCAATTTATCTATGTTTGAAAGTGTCATAAAAAGTGACAGTTAAAAATATTATACATACAATACATATATGGAAAGATTAGTAGCTTTAATATGTGACACAATTGCGTGCTAAACAATTTTTCATTCGTAAGGAAAATAGTGAAAAGTGCATAAAACCAAAATTATTCAAAGATCCATTTGATGGTTTTTGTCGTAATCTTTCCTCTTTGTTAATAATCAATACTTTAAGGTGCAGAACCTAAATTTGTTTTTGTTCTAAATCAAGGCAAAATCGTGAACATAAATCATATCTATCGCATTAATGGAACTCATTTTTGTAAGTGTCATTTAAGTTCAAATTCAGTTTAACATTTTTTACATCCAATTTCTACATGAGAACCACACAAGAACAAATCGATCTTTATCTACTGCGCATTTAAATCGCTTTTACTGCAACTGGGCAATTTGTATGCGTGAGTTAAACAAAGTTATTCAAACTATCAATAAAGTGCTTGGGAATTGAACTTTTTCATTCGATTAAACATGTACCTTCAATGTATTCGTTTTTTACGTGTATGAGAGAACAATCAACACAAAGAGGTGTAACGTTAATATACTCGCAGATCTGATGAGAGAAAAAAATGTTGTTGTTTGTGTGACTGAAATGCACGATATTATTTTATAATAACGAAAATAAATGATATGCTCTTTTCATTTTATCTCTCATTCCATTCAAGTGGAATATATCCCAGTATTATAATATATACTGGAACTATTATTTTATAAATATGCAAATCTCAAGTGATGTCTGATTATGTTCTTGCTAAATTTATTGTTAAAGTTTCTTCGCGTTTGTTATTCCATTGGCAGAATTTTGAAATAAACTAAAATCTATATTCCTGTCTAGTCTATGAATTTTATTTAACAAATTTTCAAATCCACATATTTTTTGCACAGTTTTTATTTGTGCATGCAATTTACATTTTAAACTATTGACGATTTTTTTTTTCTGACGTTATGCTTAAGTTCAAATGAGATCTGTGCTTTTATTATGTTAGACAAGCCAATTCTATGTTTCGTTTGATCGTGATTTTTGTTTCTTTAGATATATTTTACAAATTTGTTTGAGTAATATTTATGATAGTCTTCATTGAACGAAATAGAATTTACAAGATCTCGTCAATTTTTGTGTGTGCCTTAAATTTAAACTTATTTCATGATTCGAATACTGTCTTTGATTGAGATTGGTGTCAGTAAAACAATCTCGTGGAGAACACCTGTGTGTTTCGTATTTTTCTCTTGCACAACAGTCTTTTTACAGTCATGCTCATTCTAATGACACACATTTCATCTTATGCGCTTACTTTTTTAAAGTCTTATTCGCAATAACCTGTTGTGCACACATACAATTACATGCTTGGGCCGAAGTTTTCTCTCCAAATACAAGCAGGTCGTTGAAAACATGTGACTACTTGTTTTCCGGTGAATGTATTTAAATTCAGCCAGCATTGAAATGTTATCAGCGACACTTGAACTGGAAATTTAAATTTTTCGATTTTGAAATGCTGGTATATTTATATCAGAAAAAAATTTCCGCTTGGAATAATAAAGAGTGCATTTCAAATTGTAGTTATGAGAGGGAAGTAAACTACGCTCATCGATAAAGAGTAATAACGATGTAAAAATATTACTAAAAACAAACATTGATACATTTGTATTTTGTACTACCACTTTCTTTTGATTATTATATGTCATCTGCATTTTTAATAGTAATAAAGGAAACTCTTATAAAAAAAGGCAACACTTTAGTCAGTTTTATACAGAATCGCTTGCGGTAAACATGGGTTCTGACATAGCCTCCAAGGTCTCCGATGACCCCCCCCCCCCCTTAAGTTTTGGGACCCCCTGTGAATTCGTGGACTCTCGGTGAATTTTCGGAGCTCTAGTTCACACTAGATAGAATGGGTTTTGAAAAAATGGCTTTACACTAGATAGAATTGACTTTGAAAAAATTCTTTCAATTTGCTAGGGTTTTTTGCCGACAAAAGAGATACAAAACAGGCACATGCCAGTTTTTTATAAACAGTTATCCACCGGTGAATAAAATTGCAAAAACAAAATGGCTATGATTTCCCGATTAGTACATGATTAGCGGACCTGGAAGCGACTCCGAGCAGCTGCAAGCGCGAGCGAATTCGGTTTGGAGCCGATTGCTGCGAATACGAATTTTCCCACATATAATATGCATCATTTTTCATCTATTATTTCCATACAATAGTGCAAATTAGGAAAAAAAGGTCGGACGAAAATTTGAGATAGTAGGCGTGATAAGTCAGATTGTTAATGTTAATGGTCTGCACCATACAGCGTTTCTTCACCAAAGGTGGTTTATTATAAATTTATAAAAAAAAATGTGTATAAAAAATTTACAAATTCATTTATAATCAATAAGATGAAAAACCTCTGAACGAGGTATAAACAGAGTGGCGCACTCAAATATCCTGCCCTTAAAATGACCGATATCACATTTTACGTGGCGCTGTTGAATTATATATTTTTGGTTTAACGCTTTTCAAATAATTCAACAATCTTTCCATGATGGTATCAATTGAAATTTGAACTAGTGTGCGCCCAATTTTCAGGGAAAACCCCCCTTTCCGGGAAAACGTACACAACTTTTGAACGAATCTACCGATTTTGATGGTTGAGCACTCGTTTGAAATTAACTATATATATATCTCATTTGGGAATCTTTTTATAAGTAAATTCAATGAATGCATCAAGCATAAAATTCATTGGCTGGTATTTTCTATAATTACACTTTTCCAATGGCACTATTAATAGATTACTACTGCGAGTTTTGTAATGAGGTAAACGAAATACAATATTTTCCAGTAAATGACTAGATATTTCACCAATGATCAATTTGTGAATAAAAACTACTTGAGCCACCATTCTTCGTTCTTCCAAAGTTATCAACTGAAGCAGCATCAGCCTATCTTCATACTTTGGCAGGTGGAATCTATTTGGCCATTTTAATTTTCGAAGAGCATAAAGTAAAAATTGTTTCTGGATTGACTCTATTCTTCTGGACTGACCCTTTATGTAGGGGTAAGTATTGGTAATAAGATGAAAAACTTCTGAACGAGGTATAAACAGATTGGCGCACTAATAGATCCTGCCCACAAAATGACTGATATCAAATTTTACGTGGCGCTTGTGAAAATATATTGTCGTTCCACAGTCCTCAAATAATTCAACAATTTGTCCATGCCATATTACAATGAATGTGAACTAGAGTGCGCCAGTGCGAGTCCTGAACGTTTTCACTTTCATTATCTTTGAATAACACTGGCTATATTCAAAACTGGAATACAACTGATTTACAACCGCATTTTGGAATGCAGGCTCACCGTGAGTGTGTAAATCGTAGCCTAACTCTAATCGAATTGATAGGAAAACGCCTCGCTCGCACTGGCGCACTCTAGTTCACATTCATTGTAATATGGCATGGACAAATTGTTGAATGATTTGAGGACTGAGGCACGACAATATATTTTCACAAGCGCCACGTAAAATTTTATATCAGTCATTTTGTGGGCAAGATCTACTAGTGCGCCACTCTGTTTATACCTCGTTCAGAGGTTTTTCATCTTATATCAGTAGTTTTGTAAGGTCAATTTATATAAAACACATAAAAATAACAACTTTTTGAGAAATATCATCAAATTCTGTTCAACTCCATCGACCGAAGTGTAATTTTTTAGTACCTTTGAAGTAAATACTAGAGGTCTTCACGGTTCTATCCGAACCGACAAAAACCGAAAACCGAACCGAAAAATTCGGATCGGTTTTTTTTCGGTTCCAAATTTGTTGGATCGGTTCGGTTATCAGATTTCTATTTCTATATTTCGGTTGCATCCGAATCATAATAAAATCTCTTGGATCAACGTTGCGATTTGCATATAACTCAACTCTTGTAATGATTTTATGTGGATGTGGACAATTTCTTAAAATTATCAAATTCTTTTTGTGCAAAATATTGATTTAGTTGTTTATAATTACACGAAGTTTACACGAAGAAAGCGTACTTCTGATTGTTCACAATTTCAATTGAAACAATTTTTTTTAAAAAATCAAATGGTGTTCCAATGGAAATAATTATTTATCGTTTTCAAAAAAATATATTTGTTATCATTTTCGGATACGGTTCGGTTTCGGATATCACACATTCGGATCGGTTCGGTTTGGATACAAATGATGTTCGGTTCGGATATTTTTCGGTTTACAAAATAAAAAATCGGTTCGGATACAGATACCGAAATTTGGCAACCGTGAAGACCTCTAGTAAATACAGCGAAGATATGAAAAAATGAGCCAAAAGTTAAATTTTGAAATTTTGGGTTTGTTGAATATTCAATCTTCGAAAATTAATAGTTCGAAAATTCCAACTTCGAAAATTCCTTCTTCGAAAATTACATGTTCGAAAATTACATGTTCGAAAATTACATGTTCGAAAATTACATGTTCGAAAATTACATGTTCGAAAATTACATGTTCGAAAATTACATGTTCGAAAATTACATGTTCGAAAATTACATGTTCGAAAATTACATGTTCGAAAATTACATGTTCGAAAATTACATGTTCGAAAATTACATCTTCGAAAATTAATAGTTCGAAAATTACATAAAATATCCATCTTCGAAAATTATATGTTCGAAAATTACATCTTCGAAAATTTAATGTTCGAAAAATTCGATCTTCGAAAATTATATGTTCGAAAATTCCATCTTCAAAAATTACATGTTCGAAAATTCCATCTTCGAAATTTAAACTTCGAAAATTCCATCTTCGAAAATTGCCATCATGGTCGACCATGGTCCATTGAGGTCTACCACGGTCGCCAAAACATTACCGGCATGATTTGATAGTGCCAACCTGTCAACTTTGACACACGTATAGCCAAAACTGAATTTTTGGGACAAATGATGATTGAAATTCCAACTTCTATAACTTGAAAACGGTTGATCCGAGTTTGATGGTTGAGCCCTCGTTGGATAGGTATTGAGGTGTACTACCAAAGTGTAATTTTTCAGAATTTACGGTAATGGGTACGGGGGTCAAAATGACGAAAAACCAAAAAAATCGATTTTCGATTTTTCAGTTTTTTCAATGTGGTGACCAAACCTGATTACAGATTTCTTTCATACTTAGAACGTATTCGTAGCTTAGCTTAATACCTTTCATTTGCGGTATCTGCGGATTTTCTATATTGTGTATTAGCGGAGCTATGGAATTTTGAAAAAAATCGACACCCCGACACTCTTCCCCTGCTTAATTTCTTATGAGTAAGGGAATTCGGCCATTTTCGACGGTTTTGAACTGCCCCCCAGACCCCCTAAAAATAATGTCATACATCACAGAGATCGAGAGAAGGTACGTCACACACACACACACACACACACATACCAACGCTATTTTCAGGGGGACACCCCCCTCTCTAGGAAAACGTATACAACTTTTGAACGGGTCAACCGATTTTGATGGTTGAGCACTCGTTGGAAAGGTATTGAGGAGTACTATCGATTGGTCTTGCAACGACAGTGGTCAAGATTATCCCCTAGGAGGTAGGCTATATAATCTAAAAAAAGCAGCCCCATACGTCCCTTAAGCAAAAAAATTTGTGGTTCCACAAAAATTCATTTTGACGACGGCTTTTGTCTAGTTTGGTCCTAAGCTACACGCCAATGCCTATTTCACGAGTTACATCGGTCGGCAACACATAGTCCAAAAATTCGCGTATATATAGTGTTGCACTCAAAAGTGTATTTTTTGGTGCGCCACTGGGAGAACTACCGTTCTCCGTGATTCTCCAGAGGTTCTTCATAAACGAAAGTACTAAATTTATTTTATACTATCATACATAGGTTCTCAGTGAGAACTTCTCACCAGGAGCCCGAGGGGTACAATTACCCCCCCCCCCCTGAGCGTTCATTACCCCTCTAAGATTTTGAAACGGCCTTAGAATGGATTCAAAAGTGATGACCTTTTTTTTAGGTCTTCAACTTTTTCTGAGACCAAGTTTACAATAGATTGAATGGACTTTGACAAAATTCTTTCAATTTGCTAGGGTTTCTTGGCGAAAATTCCACCTTCATGGGCCATCACTTTTGATTCGAGTCGAATAAAAACCCCTTTTAAATTTGTTGGAGCTGAGGACTTTTTTTTAGGTCCCAAACTTTTTCTCCGAATGGACTTTTTTCCTTACCCCCCAAGAAATTTCGCTTTCCTCTTTAGGTCGTTTTAGACTGTTCCTAATTTTTCTTATTTTATTCTCTGTCGAATGGATATTGTGTTGGTGAGTTTGTGTGAGTTCAAAGTGTAGAATGTGTCGAACGAAGTCATAGAATGCAGCCATTTTTTCGGTTACCATGAGTTGACAGCTACGACGAACTCACCAAAATCGCCGCTAGACTCACCGAATACATTCGTTTCATTTCAAAATCACATATAAACCATCTAAAAACTATAAAAATCGATTGAATTCAGTGTCAAATTTATTTGCGTGAAGCCCCTTGCATTAGATCGGTTCAATCATGCTCATTGCTTGCAATTTAGTCAATGAATCAATGTGTGCATGAGTGAGTCGAATAGACCCAATACACCGCAATTGTACTTTTCAAAATATCTATCAAATACGTGATGATTTCGATTAATTTTTTTTACCATGCACACATTCCAGAAAAAAGTATTTTAAATTATTTCATATTATTGCACTTTTTCAGACTTCTTTGGTTTTTTGCCTATTTCAAGGGGGAAATAAGATCAGCCGCACTGACAGTTTAGGGCATAAAAATTACATTTTTATCACGAATTTCTATCAATATTTGTTTATTTTGCCTTTTGTACAGTTTATTGCAGTGATTTAACACATTTGGTTCCAAAAATATGATATGATTTTGGCCTGGCCGGCCTATTACCAAACTGCCACCGCGGCTTTTGTTGATTCGCCAATATTGGCAATATTTTGGCCCGAATTGCGAATTTTTTTGATATAAATCGACCTTTTGTTTTCTAATAAAATAAGTAAAAAAAAATTAATCGAAATCATCACGTATTTGATAGATATTTTGAAATGTACGGTTGCGGCTATAGCCTTAGATATATCCTTTTTTCCTCCACTGTATATCCACTTCGCTATACAACAATTATGCTATATCAATCACGTATTTTTCATTCATCTTTGGTTTTTGTAAAATGTTATATGTAAACTAAAATTGCTATTTTTCGGCTAAATGTCTGGGACCAAACCATAAAAACCTTTAATAAAAAGGTAGAAATCACTTGATTTCGCGAGATTTATGAATTGTTACAGTATATATTCATTTATCATCGAAATAGCCTTGTTTTTTTTAAAGAAAATTGTGTTTTTTCTGCTGTTTGGTCTGTACTGTATATAAATTGAAATCTCATTTGAATACTTCTGGTGACATTTGAACTCATCAAATAGATTCGCATTTGATTGCTACTGCTACTGTGAATTTGATTGAATTAAATATTTCCGCCCATTTTCAATGTTACATCCATAAAATGATTATAATCAATAAATTTAATTGTTTATTATTTTTTTACTGATAATATAAAATTGTATATATGATGTGTTGATCTTGTGTTTCAAGAGTACCTCGCATGCAGTGAAGACAACCATAGCACTGCAGTGTTAATATTATTTAAAGCAGTAATGAACCAAACGGATTTAATGTTAAATTTTGGTTATTTCGTCATAAGAATAAAATTGCAATATATTTTTATGATGATCATAGATGAGCGCAAGGTCACAGGCGCGTACCGTCATACAACCGTTTGGGGTTCAAACCCCGAAATCATACACCTGAAATTTTTTTTTTTATTGAACCACCAGAACACTTTTTTGACAATAATTTTACATTTTATTCATCAGAGACTACACAACTTTCGATATTTCAACAATCAGAATACAGTTTTCATCAAAAAGGATTCATAAGAAATAGTTTTTTTCATTTTTATTCAAGTGTTTTATATGAATAAGGAAAGAAAAAAAATTGAATTAGAAAGTTATTTTTCTTGCTTTTGAAATGAATGAATTTCTTTTCTATACAGATAAACTTGAACAATTTTGTTGAATGTTGTAATAACTACACCAAATATGGTTGCACCAGCCATGGCTACTGTTGCAGCATTGGCCATATCCCAATTGAAAAACAAATTCTTTGCAATCATCAACGCACTTTCTGACATCTCAGGTTGAGATGGATTCAAATTGCCAACAAATTCAATATTAGTGTCGATATAAATTGTTTTGTTAATGCTTGGCATAAAAATGTAGCAATTTGAATCCAATTGATCAACTAATATAACAAATATCGGCAGAATATCCCGAAGCACCATACGTCCATTGTGCTAGTCATTCCTTCAATTTGGCTGTGGGTGATGCTTGCCAAATTTCCTCCATAAAGAATACACTCGGCACAATCAATGAAATCATTAACTTCTTCCGATATTCTGCGAAGAGACAGTCGCAATTCAACGCAGAAATTGAAAAGTTGACATGTGAAATCAAAAAAAAGAGACTCCAAAAATTCTGCGAATCAAGATGGGTGGAGAGAATTCATTCTATTGTCGTATTCAAAGATTGTTTTTTGCCTATTTTCAATGCACTAGAAAATATTGCGTCGGTTGGCAATGATGAATCCTCCAAAAAAGCATTTATGTTAATACATGCCATCAAAAATGGAGAATTCATTGTTACAATGATTGTTATCCACGAAATTTTCTCGTTGATTGAGCCTTTATCTAACTCACTTCAAGGATAGCAAGTGGATTTGGCATCAGCTATGGAAATGGCCGATAATGTGAATAATATACTTAAAGAATTGCGCGAAAACGCAAATGAAGGGTTTCATGCATTGTTTATAGTCGCTCAACAATTAATGAACGAAATTGATGGCGACACAATCAAAATTCCAAGAGTAGCAAAACGACAGCAACATCGAGCGAATTATCAGTGCGATTGCCCAGAAGAGTATTTTCGCATAGCTATATATATTCCGTTTATCGATCATTTTATTTTTCACATTGAGCAGCGTTTTTTGAAACATAAACAAATGCTTTCAATTATTCAAAACATGTTACCAAGTAAGATTGTAAAATTGAATCAAAACAGAATCGATGAAAGTGTAGCGAGGGGCAAATGACTACCAATACTACTAAACAAACGTCAAAAGTACCGGATAGTACTGAAACAGAATCTGCATCTACTGATGCGCAACTAGAAGGCATGCGAAACTGAATAGATAGAGAGAATCGACAGAATCGCATCTCGCACATCGGTATGTGCAGATATTGATTCAGTACTTGTCGGTACTTTTGACGTTTGTTTAGTAGTATTGGTAGTTGTTCGCCCCTTGAAGTGTAGACATAATATTAAATCAATGGCCGAATATTTCAAACGTTTCCGAAAGTGTTGTAAAAAAAAAGCACTTCTATGGAAGAAAAGATTTGAAGGCGATATAGAGAAGCCATTCACTTTCATCGATTCTTTGAATCGTTGCGACGAATCAGTATTTCCAAATATTTTCAATATTCTGAAAACGTGTGCAACTTTGCCTGTAACCATTGCCACTCCAGAACGTAGTTTTTCGACTCGAATAAAAACTTATTTACGAAACACTACGAGTGATAATAGGTTGAATGGATTGGAACAATTAAGTATCCACCGCGTTATTTCAAATAAACATAGAAGATGTTATCAATAGATTCGCTAGCAAGAATAGAAGATTAGCTCTCTAAAATACTGTTTCTTTGTATGAAATATCAATATTATGTTATTCCAAAAAATATATGTGATTATTCAAAAAAATGTATATTGACTTTTGAAAAAAAAAAAAACCCGAACTAAATATCACGGTACGCGCCTGCAAGGTCACACAGATTACAGATTCGCCACATCCTCCCCCTCTCCCAAACCTCCTCGAGCCTCGATTGAGAAATTATATTGCACGAAACAAATAGAACGTGATGCATTTGCTATCACTTTTATTTTCATCACAACATTTCTTTTCATCAGTTTCGAAATAATGACATCCAATTCGTTTTGCTAATGCATTTTAACTGTTAAAATATATCAAATTCTTGCATGCTTGGTTGATTTACATGTATTGCATTTAACATTGTAAGATAAATCTGATAATTAAACATGGTTCATAATTATTTAAAATATAATGAGGTTCATCAAAAAATTTGATGCCGTGACATAGATGAAAACACTGAAGGTCGTCATTACAGATTCGATTTTTCAGTTTTTTCGATGTGGTGACCAAAGCTGATTACAGATTTCTTTTATACTGAGAACATATTTGTAGCTTAGCTGAATACCTTTCATTTGCGTATCTGCCGATTTTCTACCTTGTGTATTAGTGGAGTAATGGAATTTTGAAAAAATCGACACTCTGCCACTCTCTCCCTGCTTATTTTCTTATATGTAAAGAAATTCCGTTCTCGACGGTTTTGAACTGCCCCCCCCCCACACACACACACACACTCACACACACACATATTTTTAATTTCAATTCTTTGAATTGATATCGATAATTCAAAAAGTTTGGTTTCGGACCCCGTTCAAATTTTCGAAATATTCGAATTTCTGGACGTTCGTGAAAAATATACTTACATTTAGTGATGGGCAATTTACCCGATTTTGAAGATTCGGGAAGAAACATTGGGTAAAAACCCGGAAAATTGGGGAATTTACGGGTATTTATGGGAATTTATCAAAAATTTGAAAATCAAACTGCTAAACAATATACTCAGTGTTTATTTTATGTTTTTTGAACTGTATAAAAGATAAGAAAAAAACAGATATTGAATAATTGTTTAAGAAATGAATATTAAAACTGATGAGTGCGGGGTGCTAAGTCGGGGAATAACCCGGGGCCAAATCAATATTCCAGAGGGGGGTTAAAATCCAGCTCAGAGATGCTCAGGGGGGGGGGGTTAAACCACTCACTCTTCTGAACGTTTGCCACTTTATAATGTTGTTTGCAAAATTTGCAAACAACGCCGCCATCTTTTTTTGTGAAATGCTGCCAAACAGCTCCGTCTTTCGGTCTACCCATTGTTCCTTTAAAAATATGCACATCATACACATTAAATTTAATTTGAAAAACAAATTAAGTTTTGTTTATTTTCATAAATTATATATTGTTGAATTGTGTAAATGAATACTTACACGTACAAAGTTTTCCAATTGGATTTTATTAAAAAATCTGACTGTACACTTGAACAGCATGCAAACATTTGAAAGAACTGAGTCGAAACATTGGATGAACGACACACATTAAATATCAAATTAAAATTCATTTTGTAGCATGAACGTGTGAACGAGACGCGTTGTTTGAGTTCATTTTGAGACTTGCTCGTTCACACGGCATTTGGAAATCGGAACAAAGATTTGAATTGAAATGAAATGTTGAAAAATTTGAATTTAGAATAAATTCCCGTAAATTCTCAATTTTACACAGGGAATTTATTTTGAGCCTCGGGAAAAAACCCAGTAAATTTCCATTATTTTTCTTCCCATCTACCCGGGTGGAAATTTACTGCCCATCACAACTTACATTTTATTGTTTTCGCCATAATATGCCTTATCTGTTCGATATACGAAGTGAAAACTAAAAGTTTTATTTGGTTCGTTGATGATCAGATGCATGGCCACTTGATAATCAGATGCAAGGCGTTTTCCTGGTATAGACTGCCTTTTCAGACAAATTTTATGACTTTTCAGTATTTTTTTTACATTAATTTTTGACTCACTGAACCGAAACGAACCTAGAAATGAACCAAACCGTCCCATCGGTATTCTGTACTCAAACGAATGCATCGAAACATTTTTGATGGATTTTACATTTGATACAAGTGGCGCAAATTGTGCGTGGACTACCTGCTGTACGTCCGAATTGTACTACCCAAATTGTAAACACACAATACAGATCTAAAAAAAGTCTATTCATTCGAAATTTACTACTATAATGGCGAGTTAGGAAGCTTGTTCGTACTCTGAGAAAACATTTGCAGCGTTTTCGAATAAAACTACAAGTTTTATTCGAAAACCCTGCAAATGTTTTTTCAGAGTAACTTGAGCGTTTTTCGACTACAAAACGGACTTGTATCCATAGCTGTTTACGAACAGAAAAAATACGAATGTTCGTTCGTTCGTACGAACAAATATGATGGTTTTCTATGAACGAACGAACAAACAAAAATTATAATATTCTACGAACGAACGAGCGAACAGTTCGCTTGTTTGTTCGTTCGTTCGTTTAATTGTTTGTTCGCTGTTCGTAGACAAATTTTTCGCATTTTTTAATATTTCGAGCTGTTTTGAGCGAGAATATGAAAATAAATGTTGTTGGAGATTTAGTTTGTAGCATTCAAAATTCGTGAATATTAATTATATTTAATTTTTTCTAGCATTAAGTTGAGTTCACATTTCGGCGCAATACAATGTCGTGTCACTTCACTACACACAAAAAGAAATTTGCACGTTGAATGTCATACATTCAGTTCAAACACCACAGTCAAGTATAAACCAGCATGGAAGACGGTACGTTTATCCAAAAAAAAAACTATCTTTGAAGTGTGATTTGATACAGCAGTGCATGTGCAGCATTTAATACCTCATTTTTAAATTGTAATTACTTTTATACGTGTGATTAAGTGTGTTAGCATTTCGTATCGTCGAATTATTCACAAATACAAGTGAAAGGGAAACCACCGACTCAAAATTTGATGAAAAGACATTGGTGCAATCAGATTAAATCGATCTCGTTGATAAGCGGACAAAATCCAAATCGGTAAATTGGCTAGATTTCATAGTTTGAACGGCTGATTTACCGTATGGTGCATTCATTTTGGTTGAATTGCTGAGATTTACTCGAAAGTGAAGTGAATTTCTCTTGATTTAATCGAATTATTAACACAAAAACCTCTTTAAAAACCAACCATATTTTATTTAAATCATCATCGTATTCTCCTCAAACGCTTCAAATCATTAAAAATAATTAAAAAATAAAATACATTCATTTGGTACCATTTCACCACGACACTCGTTTCTTCTCTAGTTAAATGTAATCAAATCGCAGCAAATTCTGCACAAATGTATTTGAAATCGTAAACATCAAGCTCTACAATCGTTTTTTGTATGTTTGTACCATTCATAGCTCAAAAACCGTTGTAGTTAATGTCTTGAAATTTTGGGAGTATATTCTAGACTGGAATATCTGAAATACATATTTTTATTTTCTCAAAATTCGATCATTTTGAGGTAGCCCCATTACAATAGTCAAAAACAATCGCTACAATTTTGATCAAATTCACTCATTTTGTGTATTTTTTTAATCCCCTACAAGATGATTCGAGTGAATGGTAAGATCTTGGGAAGGGTACTTTTGACGTTTTTCATAAAATTTCGCACATTTCAAACCAAAAGTCGAAAACCAACTCTACGATTTTTTTTGAATTAATATGAATTGAATCAAATCCGAAATCTTAATTTTAAAATTTTTAACAATACAAAAAATCAATGAAATCATATCACCGTAAACATCAAGCACTAGTTCCAAGTAAAAGTTGGCAGTGTATTTTATAATTAAATACACTGTACACTACGCAGCGCTAAGATACAGCAGTGTTGAACATCAGAATGTGTCTTTTTTGAATGTTCATTTCGAATAAGACTGAAACATAGCAATATAATTCACACAAAGTTGAATTTGTTGCAGAAAAACTCGAAAAATCCCATAAAATGCATAAAATTTGTCTACGAACAGCGAACAAACGTTCGTTCGTAGAATATTATAATTTTTGTTTGTTCGTTCGTTCATGGACAAATTTATACGAACGAACGAACGAACGAACGAACACAATGTGGAAAAAAAAGTCTACGAACAAACGAACGAACGTATATTCATTTATTAATTAATAAAAAATAATTCCAATATTTTCCCCGATATGTTACCATATTAATAAAAAAATAATTTATTATCGTTAATAACCAAATATGATATTAATAAAATATGTTTTACTAACGTTAGTAAAAAAATATGTTAATAATACGTTTTTTTTTATTACAATACGTTGGTTATTAACATATTAATATTATATCGAAAATGTAAATCTGTACCTTAAATCAAAATACACCAAAGATATTCACATAAACCAAGCTCAAATGGCTTTAAAACTGACTAAAAATGTGAATTTTGGCCAAAATTGACAATTTCTGGGGTCAAGTACTTTAGGGTCGATGAGGCGCCATCAAACTTGCTCCGATCAGTCTGAAAATTTACAGGGGTCATTTTATACCTAACCTCCATAAAAA
Source organism: Aphidoletes aphidimyza (assembly GCA_030463065.1). Taxonomy (NCBI): domain Eukaryota; kingdom Metazoa; phylum Arthropoda; class Insecta; order Diptera; family Cecidomyiidae; genus Aphidoletes; species Aphidoletes aphidimyza. Next base: position 28,476,686 of record CM059999.1, read on the forward strand.
GTGCATCGTGCCGATTGAAATTCGACATGAGTGGAAATGCCTACCACCCTATATATTATATATGTTGATGTTGATATATGATATTCCAATATTTTTTTCTCCACCTAGTACTTAACTTTAGAGTGTCATATATCCGATGTATGTTGGTTGTGATATCCGAATGTATTGATGAGACATTTCTCTTACTCTTTGAACTGTGTTTCTTGCGGTTTTCTCAATTTAGAACGTATAAGCGAGACAAAAACATTTAATTTACTGCAAATTAGAGTGAAATAAAGACAGAAAGATATTTTTGACAGGGATAATACATTACGTTTGAAATTTTGCGGTCTATAAGAGAGTTAACGAATCAAAACCTATATACGCAACAGCATAGGTGAAGATTTAGCACTTTTAAGCATCCATAGTACATGGGCCATAGAGATGTAACAATACCAAAAAGAGTAACACGTCAAATGTGCATATGCAGTGCCATCTTAGCAAATTCAATCGGTGCTACATAAAATGTAGTTGGGAGCAAGCCTTTAACTCAAAGCTCTCGTCTCCTCCGAACTACATTTTAAATGCACATTTATTCACTTTTCAATTGTCACTCATGTACTGTTCGACTCTCTCGTAACAATAGAAGTTCATGAAGTTATTGTGAGATTTACTGTGAAAAATAGACGTTTAGCTCTAATGCACTTCAGCGGCGCTGTCAGTGAACACTCACACAGTATTTGGTATATTGTCCATATACATTAGGGTGATTCAAAAAACCAACTTTTTCGAATTTTGACTGTCTCGATGTATTTTAATAGGAGGTTGAGTAAAAAAAATAAGCCTCCCAAAATTTCGAAAATCCACTATTTTGAGGGAAAACTCCAATTTTAGCCGATCTGTACACGTAATGGTAGTCCGATTGTGTTCAAACTTTCTCATAGTTATTTTTGTACCTTACTAATGGTTTATGCAGAGCTTGGGAGCAATTGGTAGACTTTGTCGTGTACTTTTATTGCATCAAATCTCAAAAATTGGCACTCTGAGGCGAAAATTCTCGTTTTTTGGCTAAAAGTGCTGGAACAAAATATATTTGTCATCTTTCGATGACATTTCCAGTTAATTTGGGTCAAATTAGCCCATTTTGATGTGCATATCATATTTCTAAGATGAATATTTCGGTAGTTATAGGCGCCCAAAGTAGAGTTTCTTCCGAATATGGGCGAATGGCCAACTCAACGTCATATAGCCCACAACAAGAGCGACTAAACCATTCTAGAAAGACTTGCATTTGACCATATCTGACTAATTTCAGCTAAGGAATCGATTACCAAGAGATTTGGAACGACACAAGTCCATGTTGAGGTCGAAAAACGCACTAGTACCGAACAAGCTTCCCAACTCGCAACACAGAAGTAAATTCATCATTTTACAGCTTATTTTGCATGAGAGGATGCATAAGTTTTTTATTTCAAATTTGATATTTATTCATTTAATAATTGTTTTTAATTTTGCTTGAACAATATCGTATTCATTTAAATTCACAATTGATTGCTCAAAAGCTAGAAATTATTAGTAATGTTGCGTCCAAGTTTGGGAAAGATGTTTAGTTTTTGTCAGGTTTATTTTACATGTTGGTTATGTAGCCACGAGAAAAGTATCTTTCAATTACACTCGGCAGCAACAAAATCTATAATCATCTTATTGCAAAATATTCAGCGTTACTTGAGCCAATCGTAAATGTTCTGCAATCAAAAAGTCTCGATCTATTTCAGTGCGCAATGCACATCATGAGAATTTCGGCAGCTATCACTGAACATCGTAAAAATATTGATATTGTCACAAATTCTCTTTTGGATGACGCAAGAGAGATGGCTGAAAATGTTCATTGGAAAAAAAATTGAACTTTCCAAGAATTGTTGAACGACAGACCCACCGTTCTAACCCAGGTTCTAACCAATCATTCGAAAACTCTTCTGATTATTCCATACTTAGACTCGATGTCTCATTTGTTAGAAGATCGATTCTCCGACAGTAATTTGCCAGCTTTTGCTTCACTCTCGCTTCATTTATATAACATGCTGAAAGCCAGCGTATCAACGACGTTTCAATTCCAATTTCCACAATTTAGATCTGGGGAGTGAATGTATGTTGAGCGTTCAACGAGAAATGGTAAATCAGAACAAAAATAAATTGAATTACATTCGTAATCCTGACTTTTCATTGATATGAAATTTGGTTTTTCTGTTTTTCTGAAATGTGGACCAGTCAAGAGAGAAAGTATTGGTTCTGCCATGAAAACGAGGAAGATGTTATTTTTTGTCATACAATGTACTGTATTTGGGCACGGTATGTGCACTTTAGTGCACGTCGCTATGAAATGATTACTGCAATATGCGTTATATTATGTGACTAATTTTCCTGTGATAAAAAAAAACAAATTGGCCATCTTCACTTTGCGATTTCAGACTCCTTTCTTGAGTTATATTCATATCACAATTCGATTTTTTAAAAATTTCGAACATTTTCACACGTATTCATATTCCATGATTTTTCAGCATGAAGAAACATTTGAAGCACATTTTGAATATGTAAAACGTCAAGCGGACTTGAATACCTTTCAAATGACGCAAGCAGCTTGAATTTTCATTGGAAAAATGTGAAAATCAATTTTTGTGTAAAAATGTACTGAAAACCCGACTCACATGCACTGGAATGGCTATACCAATATGGCTCAAATTCAATAGGAAACATCCGGTAATAATACTGAACAAATTTGCTTCTCTGGGATTTGAGACGCCGTTCGAGAGTTATTGTCTAACGTACAGACTTCAACTACGACGACGACGACAACGACGCCATTTTGCACCGGAGGTACCAGGCCCCTATTGTTCAAAACCTGTTCATTTTGAAAAAATGTTCAAATTTTCCTAAATAAAACAAATGGAAATATGTTCAATTCAATATTGTATCTGTTCAAAGTGAATATGACAAAATATGAAAACTTTTCAAAACAAATGACGCAGCTATATAGTTGAAACACTTTTTTGTGAACGGTTCACGTAAACTTTGAATATATATTCACTTTGAACAGATACAATATTGAATTCAACATATTCACATTTGTTTTATTTGGAATCCAAGTCACTTGGCAATCGATTCCTTAGCGAAAATTGGTCAGATAAGGTCAAAGGCAAGACTTTCTATGTTGATTTAGCGACTCTTGTTGTGGGCTATATGACATTAAGACCATTCGCGTGTATTCGAAAAATACACAACTTTGGGCGCCTATAACTGCCGAAATATTCATCGTAGAAATATCATATGCACATCAAATCGGATTAGTTTGAGCCACATAAACTGGAAATGTCATCAAAAGATGTAAAATATAATTTGTTTTTGCACTTTCAGTCAAAAAACGGGAATTTTCACCTCAGGGCGCCGATTTTTGAGATTTGATACAATAAAAGTACACGAAAAAGTGTACCAATTGCTCCCAAACTCTGCATAGCCCATAATTAGAGTACAAAAATAACTCTTATAAAGTTTGAACACAATCGGACTATTACTACATGCACAGATCGGCAAAAAATTTGAATTTTCCCTCAAAATCGTTGATTTCCGACCTTGAAAATCCTGGGGATCAGTCGGCGCCACTAAACGTCTACCGATTGAGCTAAAAATTTGCAGGGATCATTTTTTTACCCAACCTCCATAGAAAATGCATCAGGCCAGGCTCTCGCTTCCAAGTGGTTAATTCCCTCCCGCCCTAATAAGCAGAATCAATGCAATTTAAAAATTCATTTTATGGGGTTTTCTGTGATTTATTCAAATAAAATTATGGAAATTATGCAATAATTAAAACTTTTTCAATACAATTGAAATTGAGTATTGATATAAACAAAAACCGGTTAAAAATTCGTGTCACAAGCAAAATCGGTACATAAAATTAGTGATATCAATTTTGCGACGCGGCAAATAATCTAGATGGTAGAAATAATGAATAAAAACGAAAGCAAACATTTTTACTTTTACTTTATATAATCAATTTTATCGAGTGATCGTTCTTCCAATTTGATTATGTGATATATATTTATATTATGATTATTTGTTACTTTGTACATCTCGGAAGACACTTCTCATATCACTTAAACGTCATTTTCAATAGATGCTGTGATATTATGTAATTTGAAGTTATTCATCGTGATTTAAACGTTTTTCTAGTCCAAACTGTAACCAATTGAAAGTAAAAACCAATTGATTGAACATAAGCGCTAGCATGTGAAACAGACGATGTCCATAGTCTGCAAATTTAGTACCGATTACAGTTTTATTTACTTTGAGTGTATTTCATATTCATTTATTATGATATGCAATCTCAGACACGCTCCAGATAGTCTGCTGATACAATTGCTGCGAACATCTGGGCTGACGCGTATTTCAAAAAAAGTATGAACATTGCATAGTTCATACAATCTATTTTAAATGGGAATCTGATTCATTTTGAATCTTTACAGCAATGAAAATGTTCAATAATATTGAAAAGTCATGTTTTACTTTTCCGCACATGAAATGTGCTCAGGAAAAGTAGTGGTTTTGCCTCAAAGATTCAACTCCACATTGCTTGAGTAAATGAACTCCGATCGGGCTCAAATTTTGACCAGAGTCTCAGTTCACCATGGGAACAAATCTTGATTTGCACTTTTTTTATTTGGATACTCGTTGAAAATTAGCCATATTTCAGTAGTAATTTCATAGTGACGTGCACTAATAAGCACATACCGTGCCCAAATACATTGTACGAAAAATAACATTTTCTGCGTTTTCATGGCAAAACCAATGCTTTCTCTCTTGACTAGTCGACGAATTAAATGGTTCAAGAGAAAAACCAAATTTCATATCAATGCGGAAAAGTCAAGATTACGAATGTAATTCAATTTATTTTACGTTATTTTTATTTTTAATTAAAAATGTTCTTGGGAGCCTTTTATCAAATAAAGTCCACTGGAATTATTGCCTCCATACGCAAAGATGTATCAGCACAGAAATCTAAATAAAACAATCTAGATTTAAACATTCTGATTTGAAAAAAATCACCACTTGCTCGCATAAAATTGTCGTGGTTATCCACCGATAGATATGCTATCAGAGGTTTAAGTGAACTCGCGCGCTCACTCAAACATACTGCAAGTTAATATTGCTAAAAAAAATTTGCGATCATTTACACAGCTTACACAAGATGTATATACATTACAATTATATTAAAGCTATATTTGAAGTCATCTGTATTAACCATATATGTGTATTTTTCCAATTCCAAACGATTAGAGATAAGAAACATACGAGACCAGGATACAGACGGTTATCGTTCTCTTTCAGTTCAATAACACCTCGCTCATTATATTGCCTGAACTATGAGTAACAGCCGTGGAGGATTCTTTTCTTTGAATCGACTACTAGGAAAAAAACAAAAACATGAAAAGAATTGTAAGTTTTCATTCATTTTACCTATTTTATGATAAGAATAAGAAAATATCACTTTCTTTCATTTGTATATTTTATGACGCAGTGTCAAGTAGTCCTTCAAGATCATCAGCTCAAACATTAACACGTTCGACCACCAATTTGGAAGAAATCTCACCACAAAATAAAATTGCGCCCCTAATTACTATTCCAAATGCACCATTTGAGCAATCATTTCGCATAACCGTGTACTTACCGCTCGGGCAATTGTATGTCACCCGAATTGGAGCTAAGACAAAACTATGTGAATTATTAGATACGATTTGCATAAATAAATTGCTTGACCCGAATAAATTTGAATTCAGACATCCTGGTAAGTACACAATAAAAAATCAAATTCATTGAAATTTTTCAATTGAATTGCAACAAATGCATATTACATACGCAATATGTGTATAATGTTTTAACATAAGGTTAATCTTTTTATTTCTTTCAGCGGATGATACCCAAGTATTCGACCTGAGCTTCACAGTTGGTGAAGTCGGTCTGAATGAAATAAAACTGGTTCAAAACAATAGCAACAAAAATACATCTGTAAGATATCGCACTTCTAATAATCAGGAAAACCGTCTTGCTCCACGACCGCACACTATGTCATCTGTATCTCCATACAGTTCAACAAATTCCTTAAACTCGTCCGATTCTTCGGGAATAATGATGAATCAACGGTTGAATAATAGCTATATACCATCTGCTTCAGGTCGGAAAAAACGAGTTGCTCCAAGACCTCCTAGTCAAAATTCAATTTCTGAAGATCCTGAAAGGAAATGGATTGGAATTGAAATTGATGCAACTAATGAAGTAGAGCCTAAACGGTCAAACTTGTCTCGACAAAACTTTCATATGTCTTCACCAAATTTAGCTACAAATAACAACATTATGCAAAATTCAACATCTAGCAACTGCTTACACACGAATTGTGATGAACGGTGCAGTGGAAATATTCAAAAAAATAACAAAAGGGTGCCAATGAATCGTCCCCTCTCGGTTCAACTCAGTACAACAACAAGCGAAGATCACGTGCTGAAAAGACAATCATCTGAAAAGAGTAATTCACCAAGCAGTCGAAATCATTCACGAACATCTAGTGAAACATCTGATACCGCTAAAGATAGCAACTTTCTTGGTACATCACAACTTAGAAAACGACCGCCAATAGGTATTCTGCATTTTTTGCTACGCATAGAAACATGGGGTTATTCAAGGACGCTAGTTTCGCTACTTTTTACTAATTTTTCTAGTTCGATTTTTTTATACATTTTGATTAAAACAGGATGAAAACACCTTGATTGTGTAAAATAACTATAATAATGTATTACATCGATAACTGTAATTGTTTGCTAGTTTTTGTTATATTTCTCAGTGTGAATAGCCCCATGCATAGACATCTATATCAGATATATATATCGGTTTATTCTATTGTCAAGGCAAAAAGAAAGCACCAGCTCCTCCACCAAGAATTTCCACGTTATCAAATGGAAGGCCTATCGCCACTCCCCGAAATGTAGTTCCAAATTTGAAAGAGGAATCCATTGAATATGAAAGTATTGCTGTAAAAGACACCAAGTCAGCAGAAAGTGAGTTCTAAATATACCTGATAAAAAATATAATTTGGGAAAATAATGTAACATTCCTCACATTTCATTCTTAGCTCAATTATGTTCTGAAATTTCACCAATCGAAAACTCTACAAATGTATCAAAAATTATGTTGAATATGATCGAAGTGGCAGTTCCATCATCAGAGATTATCGTGAAGAGAATTGATAACGATGACGAACACAAAGAAAAGATGTGTTCCAATCAAATAAATGAGAGTACCCAAAAATATGTGAGCAACGAAATTCCAAGTGTTTCAAGAACACAAATCACATATTCTCTGGAACCACGAGTATCAGAACCAGAAGGCAAGAAAGTCTCTGTGATTGATCTGAAATATATTGATCACAACGATATATCCAAACAAATCAACGATATTCTAGATGAAGCGGTCAAAGTGAATGAAGCCACTCTAAATGCTGAAAATCAGCGAAAAAATAATGAAAATATTGAAACATGTGAAAAAACGAATGAGATAAATAATAATAATCCACCAGAAAATGTAAATTGGAATTGTAACAAATATGAATGCAAAACAGAAAAGCTGACTGCAAACACGGATTCAGAGAAACCTGAAACTATTTTAGCCGACATTCCTATTCAACCGATTTTAAATGAAACTCGCACATTTAATTTTAATGAATATCATGACAATTCTTTACCAACAAGTACCATTAGCACTCTTAACACCACGGAAACACTGTCAACGGGTCCAGAAAGTTTGATAACCTCTGATATCGAAGACGGCTACAAAGGCAACGTTTTGGAGAAAAAACGAAAGGTTGAAGTCACGTCTAAAGAAGAATTTATTGAAAGCCAATTTGAATTTCTTCGAGAACATTTGGACAGTAAAACGAATATAGACAGTGATGAAAAAAAATCGCTTGATTTTGTTAAAAAATGTGACATTATATCATCTACTATGATAGCTAATAAAGTCAATGAAACATTTAAAATATCGCCAACTTTAGACAAAACCGATGTCATTAATGAGCTAACACAAATCATTAACTGTCGCCTGGATACATTTATCAAACCGAGCAATGAGTCAAGTTGTTTAGATACAGGTTCTAAGCGGAGCTCTCTATCCAATTTTCATATTGGTTCGTACACTAATGGCAGCCATGTAAATAATGAACAAACAATAACTAGCAATATTTCAACCATTGAAGAGCCATTTTTTGAGCAAAATGCTCTAGAAATCAATGAATGGACTCAAAATGATGTAACAAAATCTCTTGAAAACAATGTTGATACTAAAAGCCAACAAGCTGATACGTTCGTTATACCTAAACTAATTGGTCGTTCAATGTCATTTCATTCAACATTCGAAAATATTTTGGACTATGAACAGATCACAAAAAATTCAAATGTTGACACAATTTTATCTACTACATTCCGCAGTAATTCATACTTATCATTGAATGAAATGTCTGAAAAAGATGAAAATAATTTAAAAAATCATTCGATGGTTACACCAAGGAAAAAGTCATCATCTGAGCTTTGCATTGCTGATACCCCTTCATTACAATCCATCGAAGTATTGAAGTCAATTTTGAATAGATCAATCGTACCAAATTCAGAATCTACGGTGGGTGTAGAAAGAACTGAAATCAAACCAGCGACGGAAAAAGCTATGGAAATGAATAATGATAACCAAAGAATTGTTCAAACAAATGAAAAAAAGTTACATACTACTAAATTAGAATCAACGGAGCGAGCAAAGACCTGGAAATATCAAGGTCCGCCATCAATTAACTTTTCAACATGGGGAGAAAGACCAAAATCTATGGTGCACATAAAATCAGATAATGATTACATATTCGGTGGTAATTCGAAAATTGCTGAACTTCAGAGGCGGTTTGGCGGTGTCGAGGAAGAAAACGGCCAAAATGCAAAATCATCAATCAGCCTTTCATCTAAAAAACTAGAGAAACAAATCGACGGTAGTACATGTAAATTACCGATCGTACGAGGTGTCGAATATAAGAAAAATGTACAGCAACTCAATAAGAACACCACAGATTTAGCGATTGGGGACACTCTTGATTCATCGCAACAATCAACCTCATTTCGACCAAGCTATGAAGTTTCTCGCATAGTCTCTGAAAAATCGTTTCTAGAAAAGGCAGGTGCATCAAACATTGCAAGAGCTAATCAAACCACGTCAACGGTTCCAAACAAATCACATAATAATAATATCTCAAAGACAGGGTACATGCAAAGAATTCAAAGTTTCCGCGGTCTTAGTAAAGCCCAATCAGCAAACGACACAATTGATGAAGGCCACGAAAGGGAAAGTGCTAAAAAATTAACATATGAATGCAGTCGAAACAGAATTTTCAGTAATGAGCCCGAAAAACCTATATTTACTCAATTCACACTTCGTAAAACTGGGCTGAAGGAAAAGATGCTCGATGAATATAATTCAAAGAACAGTATTTCAATTTCTGATGTCGAAATCAATGACAAAATCATCAGTTTGCACGAAGCTAATGTCAAAGCAAATCCAAATCCAAATCCGATTCCAACAGCACCAAAGCTTCCATCAATTCTCAAAAAACCTGCATCTCGCACAGTTTCAATGGGTAATATCCAGCCAGACCCCCGGAACCAGTTGCTCGATTCGATTCGCAATTTCAATCGTGATACACTTAAACGCAATATTATCTATTGATGCAGTCCAGCTATAAAATTTGTATTTTGTTTCATTTTTTATTCTTTTTTATGCTGGCATAGAACCCAAAACACAGATAATAATTTGGGTATTTATATGAGCTATATTGATAATGGGGGGAAGAACTAGTTATCAATGTTTACAAACTTCACAAATATAAGTCAATTATTTTATTTGGTTTCAGGTCAATGAAGTTATCAGCATAAATTTACGAAAATATTTTAACTTATTTAACAATAACGAGCACAAAATACATGTAAATAAAATGTGGATAAAAATCTATGATTTATAATTGAAAATTTATGATCAATTTGAAATGAAGAAGTCATCTGATGATTTTATATGTTTAATCTTGATGCGCAACAATAAATAAAAAAGAAATACATTGAAAGTTATGTTTCTAACCAATTTTATTTATGATTTTCACTTTACAAATTCAATAGAATTCTATGCTTTTAAGAGTAAGTGGTTTATATTTAAAAGCTCCAGTGTTTGGTTTTTGGACTGTTAATGTTCTTTGTTTTGAATAAAATATCTGTTATGGAAACGATAAAAAATGGTTGATTAATATCTAGAATATTTTGAACATTTTGGGATTATACCTTTATCACCCTCTTCAGGATCATAGCCATATGCGTACTTGTTACCTTTGGCCTATCATAAATCAAAAAGAAAGTTATATGAAAAAATTATTTACATAAATACATGAGTTTTCTTTGGTCTATGGAGAATATGTTGAATTCAAAATACTTTTTTACATGTTCAAAAAGGGAACGATTGACCAATAAATTCACCCGCAAGAAATTAAGGGGGGGGGGGGGTTCTCGAACTTGTGAAACTGCCCGCCCTTCCAGCGGTCACTGTGCCTCAACCACAAGACATACAGAAACGGTATGGGTATCATTCAAACTGCATTTCAACAGTTTAAAAAATACTTCATTATTGGATTTTTTTTGCCAAAAACTGAAAAGTTGCTAATCGGTCTGACACATAACGCCCTCTATCTCAAAATTTCCGCCGAACTTTTTTTTCATAATTTCCACGATTCTAGGGTAATAATAGGTGAAAAATGCTGCATATGCGTTATATCTGGGAAAATTCGTTTGTTCGAGTTATTGAGGTCGGAAGTGAAAATACACCCAAAAAATGGCCAAAAGAGAACTTTTCCCTCAATTTATGCTCAAAATTTAAGCAAAAATGCATTTAAATTGCAGTTTCAAAGCTACCTGATTATCTTTCATGTTGCAGTACGATCGAAAGCAAATTCTGCAATAAAATCGAATTTGAGACGCAAAATCTTGATATTTTATGAAAAAGTGATAACTACTAATTAAATTAAATAATTTAAACAAATCTTTTATAATTCACTTTTTCAGGGCTTTTATGATTGTTTCAATAAAAAAATATTGATATCAAATGAAAAACCTCTTGTCGCGGTAAAAACTCGTGTCGCTAGCGAAAGCGATACAATTTTGTGTATCGCTTTCGCTTGCGACACGAGTTTTTACCACGCCATTTTGTAGTAATCCCTCAGCTGAATTGGAGAAAATTTCTGCATGCTTTTGAATTATGAACATGCGAATTTTGAACGAATGGAATTCATTTTGAAGCCTAATCTCAAACTCGTGCGGGTACTTAACAGATTAAGTTGGTTACAAGTGTCTGTTCACAAATTTTAATGAGGGAATACACTCTTAGTTCTTTGTGTTTCAGTCAAGAGGGTGCTGCATGCTTTACATAAGATTCTTCTAATGTCCTCTGTTCTGAAACGCACTCATTCAGTCAGCAAAAACTAGGTAGTATATGGTATCGTTGACAAATTCGCTATCAATTTGGGATTTGGGACTCAGTTCGAGAGCGTGCTAAATGACAACGACGCGAATTTGAAAGTGAAAGCACACTCGTGAAATATGTTTAACATCCAAAAGAAAAAAAAATCACAAGTGATCCCAGAAAACCATGTGTGCTTTTGTAATTTAGATCGATCCCGTCTGAGATAATTTTGTCAGCTATTTGAGGATAAACCAATCACATTTCATGTGTGGAAAAGTAATATAGTTTATTTTCAACCAATCAAATCTGTATTGCTTTTTTGTTCTACTTGACTCAAATATAAGTAAATAAATACCATGCATACCTCTTCGAAGATTCTGATTTTGGTAGAAATATCATCTGGCTGTATAACAAGATCTGGACAATGGAATAATGGCAAATTTGCAAATGAATGTGTTATATGACGTTCTTCCGTATACTTCATTCGAATTTCCGTCCAATCAGCTTCGATTCGAAAGAAGCGCCAATCTCGCATTTTTGTAGATTCCTTTTCGTAATGGTCAAAGTCTAGAATATATAAATATTGCATATATTATATAATACATATTTAAATACATATATTTAATTATTCGCATAAACTAATATTCATATTATTAATCCTAGGACTAACCAATTCTTTCGATATCCTCAACAACCAATTCTATATCACCACCATTAGACCAATCATATACCAATAGTTCAGAATGTGAGCTGATGTCCTTCAAAAAATTGTTTTTATAAACTTCTTCCATTGTTTCCAAGAACTTCGTGTCTTTGAAAATTGGTGAATTTGCTTCATTGAATTTGTTACGCTTCTTTATATTCTCCTAATGGTTTGAAATTTTATTTTATTATGTCAACCATTGATTTTAAAGATTTGCACTTACAAGTGTTGTATTGACTGGAACATCAAGATAGATTACTAAGTGTGGTTTCAAAAGTTCAGGTATTGCGTTGCCACGTTGTTCAAGGAGTCCTTTGTATGAGGTTTTGGTTATGAAATTACTTTTATATAATGCTTCAACGAACACTATATCCGAATATGCAGAACGCTCAATAATCACACCTTGACCGGTTGAAAATAAATGCGCGAGAGAATCGATATAATCGCTGTATCTGTTATGGAGTAAAAATTGATATAAAATTTCGAGAGTATTTCGTTCTAGCTATGAAATAAACAAACCAAAATGATAGGTTTCACTGCGAATATTTTAATAAAAACAGATAAAATCTCAATAAAAGTATTCGTGACTTTGTTTAAAACTTACGATATAAAAGAACTCATGCTTACTTTAAATTGAACATGTTTAGCTGTAAAGCGGCTGTAAAACGACCCTTCGGATCATTTACAAATTTGTTTTCGTCGAAACTACGGGCTCCAGGAGGCAACTGATTGTCTAGCTCACGCATATCATATCCATACTCATTTATGTAAACATCGTCCATAGTAGCCTGGGGCATGTAAAACATGTCCAATTCTTCAGCCAATTTTTTAGCAAATTCAGTTTTTCCAGATGCAATCGGTCCTTCCACTAAAATTATCTAGACGATAACAAATTAATGTAGATTGGTAGACTATGAATATGTGACTTATTTTTCAAACCTTTGAGTTATCATCTAAACGTTTCGAAGTTCTATCAAACCAGGAATTCATCAAAGTGTAACCTTTGTTTTTGTAGTCATATGGCGGTGGCCGTTGTATACCATTCATCTCACGCCAAGACTTACTTGAAATAGTTGCAATTTGCTGCGTGCACGGGAGGTGCTGCTTCTTAAACAGCTTTGAAAAAGTTTTTCCATTGACCAGGGAAAAACGAGAGGCACATCGCACCAATCCAGCCATTTTTAAAAATCTTCAAAAATATACGGAAGTTGAAAATAAATACAAATAAAAATGTGGGGAAATCGCATTTCTACGGTGGATTTGACGTATCAATCAAAACATAAATGATTACATCACAATTTTTTTCACAATCTCTTTATAATTGTGTAATGAAAAATTACAATTAATTCCAAATAACAAATTAAACTTATTACTAAGCTTAAAATGTTATTATGAAACAATCAAACAAATTTCAAAAGAGTTAAATTAATTTAGTGAAACATTTCATACCCTCGAATACTGCGCTCTGAAAATCTGTGAATCTTTTCATAAAACTAAATGGTAACATGGAATGTCACATTTGACAGATATACATACACATATTGACATATGAAAGCGACCTCTACTCTTGAATTTTAATTTTTCCAACGACTAAATGAAATCAAGCAATTAGTTTGAGCATCGCTTTTGATTGTTCTGTGTGCACATCTAAATTCGAGTATTTAATAGTTTATGTTTGGCTTTTATTGCCAAGCATTTCCAAAATGGAAAAACCAAAGTTTATGTTTGATGAATACAAGTTTGATTCGACTCCATACATAGTTGCAATTAAAACTTTTGCTAATCAAGTAAAAGAAAAAGACACGGAAACAATTGAACAATCGAAGCAAGCATTTGAACAATTTGATTCATTAATCACTGATAAATTGGAAGAATGCTCACAACTGGGCGAAAACATCAACAAAATAGTAGCAGAAAACTTGGAGATGCAAAAGGAAATGGATGCGCTAAAGATAGAAGAGGAACAACTGTCACACATTAACCTTGACTTAAAAGAAGGTAATTGAATTTCCACATTATTTCAACACTTCATCGAATTTAACTCTTCTTAACCATGATTTAGCTCTAAAAAGTGTCTGTAAAGTGACATTCGTGCAAAGCAACGAAAATTTGCGAACCTTGGCTCAGAAAGTTCAGTTGAATCTCGGTTTTAAGCTGAAGCTGATGCAGAATCATGAAAACTCTCATTTCTGGACAGCAAAATTTTTATTTGACGCTAGCGAATTGGAGAATAATCATTTTGTTGTTATCTCATACAACATCGAGGAGGAATCTTTCACTTGTATGTGTATGCAACTGACCATTTTGAGTAGTCATAAAATGTAATAGATTTTTATAACATTTCAGTGTGCGATATAAAACCAAGACCCACCCGATACTTGGACATGATAAAACTTCTCAAAAAAACAAACGACATAACAGGTCTTCTGTACAACTGTTGGAAATACTTTTCTGTGACGTGTTTCCATAGCTAAATGCCCATTACAAATTAAGTTCAAGATCAACACATTAAGAAAACTGTACTATTATGCCAAATAAAGTTTAATAGCATCGATTTATTCAATCAAAACAATACTCTGACATTCAATTCAATAAATTGCAAACCAATTCGAAGATTTGTTCTTTTACGCATAGTGGTAAAATATTATGTTTATTTTTTTTTGTAAATATATTAAAAATATATGGACGGATCAGTAAACCAGAACACATTGAAGATGTCTTGATGATTGAGAAGATTCTAAAGATTCAGTTAAATGAAATTGTAAGTTGTCAACCATTTGAATGCATACTCCTAAAATATTATTCACGTATGTGCTCCACCGATATCGATGTTATTGCTATGAATTATGAACTCATTATGATTAGTTGATGTTCATTTGATTGCCAATATTCTAATTCAACCCTCAATGAATTGTCGATGCTGTATATGGCGTCGTGGGCCGAGATCCTGCAAGTGATGGGTTTGTTGAAGCATGTACCGATGCCATTGTTCCCATCTGAAATGAATTTTCATAACTAAAACTATTAGTTTTAATAAAAAATTAGTCAACTCACCCGTAAATGTGCCAAATCTTCAAGTTTCGATAAGTCGCTCAATTCTATATAGAGTGAATAGACTACGAGCCAGCCCCAAACACTCAATACTATTAGTATAGCCCAAAATAGGCATATGAATATATTGTATGCGAATATTAAGTCATTGACAATACTGAAAAATAGCCAAGCCAAAAATCGAAGAATTGTGAACACAGCGAACGACCAAAGCCATGGAAGTATTTTCTCTTCATATTCCTATAAAATAGCACAAATACTATGAGTGAAATTTTTTTGGCCACTATTCTAGTGGCGGGAAATACAAGTTATAGATACAGAATGATTTTAGCATCGTGCTACGTTTTAACAAAACCTTTTGTCATAGTGTAAAGATTGCAACGTTTATTTTTTTATTTTGCGTTTTTCATTCCGCAAGATATACTTCAGGTGGCCAGGCTCCTAACAAGAGTCTGACGTTTAATATGCGCCATATACTTCTTAGTGGTGAGATTTTGCATTAATGTTGCAATATCTCTGCACATCTCAGACGTGCAGAATTTCTCAGATGAAAAACGAGGATTTGACCGATCACAATTTTTCTAAAACATATCACTCAAATTTTATCAGCAAATATTATAAGTGGAAACAAAATATTTTTCCAATTCACAGAATTCTATCAACCAAAATAAATTGAATTACATTCAAAATCCTAACTTTTCTATAGCAGTATATTCTTATATGACACTTTTTGAAAAATGCCCCACCCCCAACTCAGGCTATTGTGAAGACCTATTTTTAGGTCTACAACTTGGTTTGAGGTCGGATTTACTCTAGATAGAATGGACTTTTGGAAAATTCTTTCAATTTACTCTAGGGTTTTTCATCGAGAGTTCCCCGGTCAAGACATATTGTCCTTTTTCAAATTAAACAGATATGTAGCGCTCTTACTTCATCGATTCCGAATCTTCACTTATATAACCAACTCAATTTTGATATGTATTTATTTACTTTTCGCAAGGCGATGATCAACATTGTCGATGTAACGAATATAACAAGTCCAGCGAGGAATGAAAATAATGCAAACATCACCAAAATATTTCGAACTAAAAAAGGTGAATTCAGAAAAAATCATTTGATCAGAGTTAAAACATAAAAACCATCGACAACATCACTTAAAACGATATAACTCACCATGGCGATTTCCGACATAAACGAACTCATAAGAAATGAAGTAATATCCATAATGTGTTGAGCCAGGGGCTGCCATTGACAAACAGTATAAATCAAATGCAGCCGTAGCAATGGTGAACATGGACAAAAACTGGGGTAAAATGACACATATTTTAAAACAGATTAATTAGAGCTGAATATATTATAGTACTCACAAATGAAAAAACTGCTGCAAGCATTGCACCACGTTGTACATTTATGTACTTATTGTTATGCAAAATTGGTTTTTGGTACCAAGGAATCTTCACAGATTTCATCGAACGTGACTTTTGTGAATGTAAATTTGACAACGACCTGAAGAAAAATATTTTTTTAAACATTTATTAATAGTGTTGGAACAAAGCAAAAGTACCTTCCAGTTGAATGGATTGATGCTGTCGACCGCGTATATGATGTTGTAGGAGTTTTTCTTCCATACATTTTTGCTTCTTTACAATTTACCAATAAAGATTTTAGAAGTATTCTAAAACAAGGGAATTAAAAAAATATAAGAACGTAGTGTAATTTGTTTTAACAAAAATTTGGTGTGGAAGTAGGTATTGTTAAAAGTCAGTCTCTTATGATCCATTAATTTCAAATTAGGGCGTTGTTTCAATTGTGTGTCTATATCACTTCATCAAGAGCATAATGAAAGCAGACATAAAATATTTACATAAAAGAAATTGATAATCATCAATTGTTGAAGACTCTTGGTCTTGATTGAGTAAAAAAAAATATGTGATAAATTTTTAAACCGTTCAATGTAATCTACAATGAGAACATAAAAGTTGAACAAAAAACAAAACAAATACTCCACAATAGTCTGTGTCAATTATACTAATTTGCAATCAAAATTCCAGACTGACAACATTGTGATATTTAAAATCACTAACGATGGATTGTTTACGAGCAATACAATTCGTCTCATCAAGCAGTGACTCCCTCTACAATGAAAAATTTATGTTTGATTTTCAAAACCAGTTTTTCCAATGGTAACATAATACTAAATTGAATTACATTCTTAAAGTTCTGTGGAAAGACACTAACATAGTAGGAGACTGAACCATAGCGAAAAAACCTTAATATTCTTTCTTCTCTACTATAGTATATTTATGTTTTGTATGGAATTCTTCCAATGAATAATTTTTAATAAGAATTTGGCCTTGGAGACAAAAATGTGTATGGACATGGACAGTGGACAGTGTCATACTGACATAAGGGACGTAAGGACGTAATATTTTCGATTCCGCAATTTCCGCAAACTTTAGCCACAATTTCAGAAAATTTAAATATGATTGAGCCAAAATCTTCTGAACGGAGTATAAACAGAGTGGCGCACTAAAAGATGCTTTTGGGAATGACTGATATTACATATTCCGTATAGCTAGCAAAATATAATATTGGTTAGAAGTTCTTCAAATAATTCAACAACTTTTCCATAAAATTACTGGAAATTTAAACTAGAGTGCGTCAATGCGAGCGACCATGCAATACAAAATAAGTTTCAGTTATAGAATAATGAATAACATTCGGGACTCACACTAGATACTCTAGTTCGCATTTATTGTAATATGGCATGAATTCCCAAATTCCAAAGAACATTACCGAAATTTTGTTGAAACTTCTAAAATTGATTACTAATTTTCACAATTTTACTCGCACTGCTCACTCGCTCCTCTTTTTTCTCTTTTATTTCTTGGAGGAGGTTCAGTTACCCAATACCCTCCCCCAAACCTCCCCACAAACAAAAAAAGCCTTGGCTCTCATTTATTTCACACAGATAAAAATATTGTTTTTATTTTTATCACTTAAAAGACATTATTACCCCCACATGCAAACCAAATGACGGTAAAATACCATTTCTCCACCACATTGAAAAAATTCTACCACTTCTGAATAGAGTGCGAAATGTGCATAAATAGCGTACGCACTGTGCAAGAAGAAACATCCAATATCTATCTAATGTTATCAAATTATATGAGTTTTCTTATGATTGATAAAAATAAACTAAATGGACATACGAAACTAAGTGGAACTTTTCCGCACTGTTTAACATGAATGTTTTTGACCAAGAGGACTTGAATATCTTAAGATATTTCAAACGACGCAAACTGCATGAATCTCCATTGAAGCCAGGGGCTTATTGTTGAAAAAATGAAATTTTCATTTTCAACTTAATTTGAAAAAAAAAATGCCACGGGATCTGCTATTTTGAGTAGGAAATTCCTACTAGGAATGTGTATGCACAAGAACATGCACACGTTGCACATTGCAAACTATATAATAGTCCAGTTTGACCAACATTCCAATATTTCTGAATCTGAAGACACTAAGGGAATATCTCATTGGATAGGTTTGAAAAATGAGAAAAAATTTAATTTTGCATACACCCAGCTGATATATGTTGGAGGTGCACTCTTTTGGAACGAGGCTTTCCTCAGGTGGATCATTTATATCAACAAATTTGGTTCATCTTCATCGACCGAAGTGTAAATTTTGAGTATTTTTGAAATAAATCGTTTTTGAACTTTTTGGTTTTTTTTTGCCAATCCCCAACTTTGTCCCAAAACGAGTCAGTTGAGCCTCAATTCCGATGTGTTTCGATTGTGATATATGAGTTGAAAGCATGTTATGTCAGCATATTTAGTATTATATCGCACCTTGATTTGATAGTGTCAACTCTGACGCACAATTAGCCAACACTTTTTGGGAAAAATGACGAACTAAATTCCAACTTCCATAACTTAGGGACGGTTGATTCGATATTGAGGTTTAGGTAATGGGTACGGGGGTCAAAATGACGAAAAACCAAAGAAATCGATTTTCGACCAACTGACTATATATTTCTTTCATCATTCAGCCTAGCTCAATACCTTTCATTTGCGGTATATGCGGATTTTCTACCTTGTGTATTATCGCAGTTATGGAATTTTGGAAACAATTGACACCCTGACACTCACCCTGACACTCACCCCCTTAATTCCTTATATGAAAGGAAATTTGACCGTTCTCGACGGTTTTGAACTAAAAATCACACTCCCTAAAAATTATGCCATACATCACAGAAATCTAGAGAAAGTACAAAGTAACACACACACCCCCCTTTCTGGGAAAACGTGCACAACTTATGAACGGGTCAACCGATTTCGATGGTTGAGCAGTTGAGCACTCGTTGGAAAGGTATTGAAGAGTACTATAAGAGTACTGGGCCTTTAAAGACAGTGGTCAAAATTACCTACCGGGAGATATGCTATATAATCTTAAAAAAACACCCCATACGTCACTCTAGGGAATATTTTTTTTGGTTCCACAAAAATTCATTTTGAAGACGGCTTTCGTTTAATTTGGTCCTAAGCTATATGCGAATGCCTATATCACGAATGACGGTCAGCAACACAGAATCCGAACATTCGCATGTATATAGTGTTGCACTCAAAAGTTAATTTTCTGATGCGTCACTGCGAGAACTGCCGTTCTTCGTGATATTACATCAAGATTCACGAAAAATTTAGATGAAAAGTTCAATTTGAAAAGATGTTCGAACAATATGTCCCAGGATGTAAAATGTACGGGAGAACCAACCCATGTGCACTTGAATGCACGCCACTCCGGAAGGGCTTCAATTAAATGGGAATCATCCGGTGACAGAGAACGGACGACGCTCGACGGACGAGTGACGACGACAATTACCGAACAATATTCGGGTATATTCGGGTAATTAGTACCCGAACATACCTCAAAAAGTGTTTTTTTTTTGTAAAGCTGAGATTCTGGTCAGAATATAAAACTGATCAGAGAAAAGTAATAATATTTTGAATTTAATAATATTCCGTGAACGATTTGTTTCACCATTTTGTGTGTACGATTACAATAGTCACAAATTGTTAACGATTACAATCGTATTCCAATCGTGTCCTGGCAAATTGGACCGTTTAAAAGAAGTTATATTTAATGTTCAGAAAATCTTACATTTATCTGATGCTCACTATTATTTGCCGCAGTATCAATATGAAGTAAAATTTGGCTGTAACGTGGCAAATGCATCTAGGTAAATCACCTATGTAGTTTAGGCAGAAAGTGCGAGTTAAATGGAAACTGGTGATTAAATTTTGTGAACGACAATTACTATACGGCATGCATACGAGATAATCTGTTCATCAGTTTTGTGCGTTTGCTACAACGACGTAAAAAAATGTAAATATTTAAAATGCTCAAGTGATTGTGAGGAAGAAGAAGAGCATCGTCAAGTGTGAAGAAAGACGATGAAATGTGAATCGAGAAAGCATAATATTCGAACACGTTGCTCCTTTGTATGTATAATCTATGTATGCTAGTGATGGTGGCATGTTAATTTGTTGCTTTACCGGCAACAGCATAAGAAAGCAGCAAGATAACTTTATGAGCAAATGAATCGACGATTCAGTTGCTTAGCAGCAGGCGTATTATAACGACGTATTTGACTGTCTGTCTGTCTTTTGTTCACTTATCTCATTTATTCGTGGTGTTTTTTTTTCGTCGCTCTTTTATCACGAACAGAAATTGTATCAGTTATTTAATGAACAAAATTATTGTTTTATTTCCAAGAATATATACAAAAACATTTTTGTTTATTTTGTCATCAACTGGAAATTGAATTATTGAAATTGACGAGTGAAGCAAAAAGATACAAATGTTTTGGTTTTTTGTGATTTTGCACAAAGCTTAGTGGATTTTTTTATAAATGTTTTGTAGGCATTTTCTTTCTTCTATAAACGCTGTATATACAGCTATAGCTGTATAAACGTAATTTGATTTTAGTGTGTTTCAGAAGTTAAATAAGACCTTTGGACCAGTAAAACAATAGTATTTATGCTGAACGTGTTTTTAAACTTTTTTTTATTTTAAAAACAAATAACAAAATTCAAATTTTGTTGCGAAAATATTAAGTGAATTCGTAAATTCTTATGAAAACCCACTTCAAAAAAGTGAGTAAGACGCTGATCTTAAAGAACGATTAGATATTTTATTGTATTCATTTTAAATTACATTAATCTGATATCAAAGTTACAATCGGAAAGCTATTGAGTCAGTAGATAACTTAATAGACCTTTGTTTCGTACATTTTTCTGAATGGAATGAAATGAGTTATCAGTAAGTTTATACCGTCTATGATCATGATCACTGTATGCACATTTGACTTTAAGATTATTAAAATGGTGCTACATCTTTTCCATGTTTTTAAACAAAATTATGAGAAGGAAACAATAATGACACATCAAATGACCAGTTGGTTATAAAATTCAAAATATTAGAAAAGCATAAATGAAGCACTTTTTGAATGCCAAAATCAATCGCAGTATTTTATGTAACACTGAACATCATCATATTTCAACCTTATTCTGATACTTAGGGTCAGGAAGAGATCCAAGAGAACCTCCTGTTCTTGGATGCACTCAACCATTTGACTTTCATCTTGACATGAACAATCATTTATGTCAATTATTCCCCACAATTATCCATGTTCAATATTGTTTTATTACTTATTGTGTACGTTTCGAGTTATACACCTAATATTATTTTTTTGCGATGCGTATTTTGCTAAACGTAGTTCTATTTTCGTAAAAATTGGATTCAAATTATTCGCTCGGAGAGAAAATGTTCACATACATAGCTATATGGAAATGCATGTATTTCCATCTCATTTTGAACACATGATAATCTTTTTGTCATTGAGATCTCGGCGAAAAGTGTGTATGATAAGTGATTTTACATTAATTGGGCCATTGGGTCTGAATATTTTTCTCACCTGGTCAAATCATTTACGTACACTTGTCGATTGCCGTATTCCGAATTTATAGCCTTATGACGTTAAATCGTATCTCATCTCATGTTTCTATCACCACATTGAACACGTATTCCATTTTCTGTTGAACCTCGTCTTATTAATCATACACCAGATGTATTGGGCATTTTGTCGCCATATTTAGCTGTAACATTTTTGAGATGCATTTGCAACCAGTAACAAGTAAACCAATTTCTCTGAACTCAATGAATTTTATTTCATGGTTACTTTTTAAAATTTAAATGATAAAAAAGAACTATAAATTTGTTTACGAACAGGTTCAAATTGTATGATCTCAAGAATGAATGAAGTCATTCTGACTCTCTATTTCCATAATATTCGGTTAACATTCTCTGTCGAACTACCTTTTATAAGGGCCGAGTTCAATGACTAAATGTTTAATTCACTTATGTAAGACATTGCGAAGAAAATTCATTCAGATAACGTAGTCTGATTTCTGACATAAAAGTAAGCGACAGCTCAGCAAATTGCAGAAATGCGTCCTCGTTAAATCAAATTGTTTATCACGTTTTGAAATCGTAAAAGAATTACTTGAACGAACACAAGAGTGTAGTGAACACTTTTAATATAATATTTTCAAACTTTTTAATTGTCGCTTGTGATGTTTGCAGTATACGACACAATATACGACTCATTCATTCAATTGTTGACATATGATACGAAAAATAAATAACGCAAATCCAACTTTTTCGTGATTTGAAAATATGATTATGAGACTTACTTATTCGAAATCCTGTAAGGAAAAACATCTTCGACATTCGAAAAAATCAAAAGGAACAATTACAACACAGTTTTTCTAGCAATAGATCTCGTCTCAGATAGCAATAAAAAAATTAATATGGTTGGTGTTCGTATTTTTGTATGATATTTTTTTCAGTGTTCTGCTAACGAAACGTATAATTTTGTTCATATTTAACATGAAATATCCTGTAACAATAATAAATGTATTAAGGAAAATCAATTTTAACTGCGATCTTTAATTTGAGAGATATTTGGCTGATGTAATCTGAAGGTGACTACAGACAACAAACTTATAAGTTTTGAGTTGGTTTATAAACCAATGCTTTTGTTACTGTACACTGTTCTATCAGTGAAATGATAGAAAAAACATTTTCACTGTGTATGTAATTTTTTTTCATAACTTTTACAGCACATTGAATGAAGTAAAGGAAGATGAAAATGTGTGTACTTTACGTACATGCTTTACGCATTGGTCACTTGTAAATATAATAATAAAATTTACTCTGAACAACTTAATTTAAACTATTAACTTTATTTTAACTTAGTTTTAATTTAAATTATTATAAAAGAGATTAAAGATTCTTTGAGTAATGAACTCAAAAGAGGATGAAGTTTGCTTTTGCACAAAATAATATGTGCGTATTATTTATTGAGATTTACGTCAATAATATTGTCACCATCGTCAACAAATTAACATTGAATTAGTACATTACAAAAGAAAACATATAAATTAACCCAGATTTTTTGAAGATACCAAAAATAACTTTTTTAATTGTAAATATCAATATCTTAATAAAGATGACCAGTAACGAATCAATATTGATATCATATTGATTGAATTGGTAGACAAAAAATGTATCAGTACATTTCTAAAGTTCTATGTTATGAAAATTGACAGGTGCTATTTTTTAGCAACGTACTACATTCACTCAAAATGTTGTTTTACAACAATATCACTGTGGAGGAGTGACACGAGAGACGCAAGCAACTACTATGCATGCATATTAGTGCAAATGTCACAACCCTATATATACACGCAGTTTCGAACTTTTAAACCATATTACCGATCAAAATGAGCTGAGTATAATTGGAAAGGTCTTGGAAAGTAGAGGCGAAAAAAGTATACAAATTCGAAATTTGACCTCCGATGACCCCTAATATGGTGGTTTGAAAAAGTGAGAAAAATTCCAGTTTTTCCACCATAACGAATCGAAAACTCATCAAAATACCTTGTAATATGTTTAAGTTCGATTCTAATTTTGAATACGAATACAACGATACCCATATCATTGAAATCGGTTGATTCGTTCAAAAGTTATGACATTATCCAAATTTCACCCCCACCCCCTTGAAAGGGGTCTGTCTGTATGTTTGTCTGTCTGTACTTTCAATCGATTTCGCCGAAACTCACAGACGTTGATAGGATGGTAAAACTAAGAATTTTTTGTTCTACACTTTTTCGATTTGGGGACCCCTATGACCAGGGGGGGTCCTCGAACTTGAAAAACTGCCCCCCCTCCTAGCGGTCACTGTGCCTCAACCACAACACAAACAGAAACGATATGGGTATCATTTGAAATGTATTGAGGTCAGCTTTCAAACTGCATGTCAACAATTTGAAAAATAATTCGTTATTGGGATTTTTTTTGCCAAAAACTGAAAAGTTGCTCGGTCTGACACATAACGCCTATCTCAAAATTTCCGCCGAACTTTTTTTTCATAATTTCCACGATTCTAGGGTAATAATAGGTGAAAAATGCTGCATATGCGTTAATCTGGGAAAATTCGTTTTTTTGAGATATTGAGGTTGGAAGTGAAAAAACACCCTAAAAATGGCCAAGAATGCTATTTTTCTTGGAAATATGCTCAAACAATCAGCAAAAATGAATTTAAATTGCAATTTTACAGCTATCCAATTTGAAATGGACAATTGTCTTTGATATTGCAATATGCTTCAAAAACATGTTCCACAATTAAATCGAATATGAAGCCCCAAAATTGGATATTTCATGAAAATGTGTTAACTAATACGAAAAAAAATCTAAAAAAATATAATTCACATTTTCAGGGTTTTTACGATTGTTCCAATACAAAAGTATTGATATCAACTGAAAAACCTCTTGGCGCGGTAAAAACTCGTGTCGCAAGCGAAAGCGGTGCACAAAATTACTGATATCAATTTTGTGACGCGGCTAGCGGGTTATATTTATTTTTATGGATAACATTTTAGCCAAATATTTTAACAGCGGAATTTAAATATTAACATTCTTAGATCGATTAAAATTAAAATAAACCGCTAGCCGCGTCACAAAATTGATATCAGTAATTAAAAAACGATGAATTTGATTCGAACCGTATTGATAATGCCGTTCCGGAGAGGCGTGAATTCAAGTGCACATGAGTTGGCTTTCCAGTGCATTTTACACAAAATCCAATTTTCACATTTTTGACTATCCTGATCGTATTTTTCATTGAAATTTCACATTACTTTGCAAGTCGTCAAAATGAACATGTTCTTTATTTTTTGTTGGTTTTTTGTACGAACCGTTCGTACAACCGTAACTTGTAACTCATTACATAACTCATAACTGTTCGTAACCATTTGTGTTCGTAAACAGCTCTGCTATTAAGCGAGTTGAAGTTGAGTTTTCGATGCAAAACCAATACTTTTCCTTAGCAAATTTCATGTACGGGAAAGTAATAAATCATTCAATTAGAAAAATGTTGAGATAATTCAATTTGTAAGTTTAAATATATCATTTTATGCATTTTGTCGCCATTGTGCTCATTATTATTTGTGGTTTTGTCAATTTAACATCAATTTACCACTATGCTATTTATTGCTGCTACGATGTATACTCAGACGAGTTTGTTTGGTATGCGTAAGCATAGTATTATGTAATTCAGTTGCGACTAATTTATTTTTTTATTCGACTTCGGCAGAGATATTGCTGGTATACGTTTTATACTCTCGGGGTATTTGTCGCATCAACAAACAACAAATATTACTAGACCGCATTAATATTTATACACGACATTGTAAAATTAATTTGATTTATTTAAAGAGAGTAATTTATATTTGATATATAATCGAGCAACCATTAATTTGATTTGAAAAATAATAAATCGAGTCATTCTTAATTTATTCAACAGATTTCTCGACCAGATCCAAATTTACTCTCATAATATCTATTGTGAGATTAAACCGCTTATATTTCCTTTTGACTTCATCTTTTCTAAGCTTATCTTAAGTTAAGCTCAAGGCGTGATTTGTCATGCTCTACGGTCATTTGCGTTTTAAGCAGATCCATAGATTTCTTGCTGATTCAATTTAAATTTTATGAAGTTCAAGTTCAATATGAATTCATGCGCGGAGAAACGTTCTATTGTTTAGTGTACTTATATTCAACAACATTAAGGTATTAGAAAAACCATGTTTGTTAGTTTAGAGTTAATCGAAATAGATTGTATCTTTTTCAATACGTACATAAACGTAATATATTGTTGGTAATTCTATTTCACACAACCATAATACTGTCCAATGAATGAGGTTGCTTACAGCATACTCATACTACACTAAATTCAACACATTGAACAATAAAACCTCTTATGTTTATTAGAAAAATGAAGTATACATATCAGTGGCGGATTAAGTGTTTGGTGGGCCCTATTGCGAACTATTTTCTATTCTCGGCGAAAAACCCTAGCAAATTGAAAGCATTTTTTGCGAGCCCATTCAATCTAGTGTAAGAAAAAAGGGTTTTTGGTTACACTCAAACCAAACTTTTTCAAAGTCCATTCTATCTAGTATCATTTTTTAATGGCCCGCGGGCCCCCTGAAGTAGTGATGTCAACGAACGAAATTAGACTTTCACGAACATCGCTCCGGATTCAAAAAATGATTATGGATGAAATAAAAAAACCACCAAAATGGAACCAAAAACAATTTGACTGAAGGCTGTTCACAAACAATGTTCTTGGTTCCTTTTTGCCCAAAATGTTGTTCACAAACGGCTGTTTGCGAACGGCCGTTCGTGAAAAATGTTTTTGGTTCTTTTTGAATCAAAACGTCTTTATCCAATTTTTTTTCGGATTTGGAGTTCGTATAAAGTCAAATTTCGTTCGTTGACATCACTACCCTGAAGGTGGAGGCCCTACTGCGTTGTTGTTCTTTGTATTATAATCCGCCACTGATACACATTTATGATCTTAGTGAAATTATTTCACTGTGCAATTCCCAACTCTCAGTTGTAACTATGAATATAGTTGCAGTTAGTGTTGTGAACGATTCCATCAGTCCCAATAGGGGCATTAGTTTTTATCTCACCAATCGTTCTTTCAATATCAAACATATGTGTATACGTAGGACAAATTATTTTTTTCAATATTAATCATTAAAAATGAAATATAGTATCGTTTCTATTCAGTTCGCGTCTTCTGAGCGTGTATGCTATTTCATTTCTAATGAATATGATCATAATTGGCTGAAACTTACTTTCACTTTCTTTTTACGTAAATTAAAGCTTGTAGAAAACAGAGAATGATTGAGCTTGTGAAGAAACATTCAAGCTGAGCTAAAGCATTGCTTTCGACTAAATAGCCCAAATACCTAGGGGGGAATAACGAGACATTTTTGATTGGATTTTGAAGAATCACTGTGGACGGTAGTCCACGCAAGAGACGCAAGCAACTACTATGCATGCATATTAGTGCAAATGTCACAACCCTATATATACACGCAGTTTCGAACTTTTAAACCATATTACCGATCAAAATGAGCTGAGTATAATTGGAAAGGTCTTGGAAAGTAGGGGCGAAAAAAGTATACAAATTCGAAATTTGACCTCCGATGACCCCTGATATGGAGGTTTGAAAAAGTGAGAAAATGCTTCAGTTCGATTCTAATTTTGAATACGAATACAACGATACCCATATCATTAAAATCGGTTGATTCGTTCAAAAGTTATGACATTATCCAAATTTCACCCCCACCCCCTCGATAATGTTGAAAAGAGGTCTGTCTGTATGTTTGTCTGTCTGTACTTTCAATCGATTTCGCTGAAACTCACAGACGTTGATAGGATGGTAAAACTAAGAATTTGTTGTTCTACACTTTTTCGATTTGGGGACCCCTATGACCAGGGGGGTCCTCGAACTTGAAAAACCGCCCCCCTCCCAACGGTCACTGTGCCTCAACCACAACACAAACAGAAACGATGTGGGTATCATTTGAAAGGTATTGAGGTCAGCTTTCAAACTGCATGTCAACAATTTGAAAAATAATTCGTTATTGGGATTTTTTTTGCCAAAAACTGAAAAGTTGCTTATCGGTCTGACACATAATGCCCTCTATCTCAAAATTTCCGCCGAACTTCATAATTTCCACGATTCTATGGTAATAATAGGTGAAAAATGCTGCATATGCGTTATATCTGGGAAAATTCGTTTTTTCGAGATATTGAGGTTGGAAGTGAAAAAACACCCTAAAAATGGCCAAGAATGCTATTTTTCCTGAAAATATGCTCAAACAATCAGCAAAAATGAATTTAAATTGCAATTTTACAGCTATCCAATTTGAAATGGACAATTGTCTTTGATATTGCAATATGCTTCAAAAACATGTTCCACAATTAAATCGAATATGAAGCCCCAAAATGGGATATTTCATGAAAATGAGTTAACTAATACAAAAAAAAATCTAAAAAAATATAATTCACATTTTCGAGGTTTTTACGATTGTTCCAACACAAAAGTATTGATATCAACTGAAAAACCTCTTGGCGCGGTAAAAACTCGTGTCGCAAGCTTAAGCGGTGCAAAAAATTACTGATATCAATTTTGTGACGCGGCTAGCGGATTATATTTATTTTTATGGATAACATTTTAGCCAAATATTTCAACAGCAGAATTTAAATATTAACAACTTTTATGCCGGTTCCAAATGCGTTGCTGTAAATTTACAGACATCTGTAAAATTTTCAAACGAATAATTTTTTGATATTGTTATGATGGATCACAGCGTAGTCCTTAGTGATGAAGAAACGTACGCTAAACGAGTCGATTGCGATATGTAATTTTTGAAAAATCGAATTTTTCAATTTTTGACCCACTGTAAATTTACAAACATCTGTAAATTTACAGACAACTATAAAGATGATTCAATGTTTTTTTTCTTATACATAGATCAATAGGGGATGAAAAAATATTAAGTTTGGTGGAAAAATGGGGTCGATCCCTTTTTGGGGATAATTGAGGGAGCATCGGGGGTGGTAAAATTCCATCGGATCAAAAAGTGACCTATGGCAAAGTTGTTCTAATTTGACCATCAAATCTTTTGGTGTAGCCGACCTCCCGATTTGACCCATTTTTGGGGAATTTTGGGGTCATTTTACTGCAATCATAGCTCCTATACGGTACAGAATTCAACTTTGATGTCTTAAGCAGTGTTATGGATCATGACACGAGGAACAATTTTGGATCAGGGCTTGACCCAAAAAACCCATTCTTCGGGGTTAAAATTGATCCCAAACATTTTGATATTCAAGTTCAAATTTTACCCTAATGGGGTCATCTTACGGGGTTGACCCTCGAAGCAAAATTTATCGTCTCTTCCCGAATTACATTTTTGCCAAAGACATCAAACCCGAATTCCGCACGCATTTCGGAGATATGATGGCCTGAAAATGCAATACTTTCCTCTAATGTTGTTCAATATCAGGCTCGATATGAAGTTGGTAATTCTTCGATATCCTCAATATAGTTCGGAATTCAAACTCGATATGGTGGGCAAAGTAGAAGATAGAAATGAAACGAACAATTTTTACTCAGGGGTCAAATGTACCATGCATGGTTTCAGCGAGTGAAAAAAAGAAATTTTAGATTGCTAAAACATTACAAATATGCCGGGAATTATGTCATAGGAGGTGCATTTCTTCAGCACCGCCCTGGAATAGTGCTGACTCGGGACAGTGTCATAATAATAGTACACGAACAGTGCTGGTGAATAGTATTGATCCCACGAATAGTGCTGGCCCGAGTGCTGAGCACAATTCATTTAAATTTGGAATCCCCGAAATCTTGATTTTTTACTTTTTCGCACATGAAATGTGCTCAGGAAAAGAATTGGTTTGGTCCCGAAAATTCATCTCCACCGCACTTGAGTAAATGATTACCGATCGGACTCAAATTTTGACTAGAGTCTCAGTTCACCATGGGAACAAATTTTTCTTAGCAATTTTTGATTTGGATACTCAGTTCTGATACCTCCGAAGCAAAACGGTGTCATTGTTGTCGTGGTTGTCGTTGTATGCGCGTATTAACTTTCGAACAGAGACTCAAATCCCAAAGTGAACAAAGCAAATTTGTTCAGTATTATTACCGGGTATTTCCTATTCAATTTGAGCCATATTGGTAATGCTGTTCCGGAAATGCATGTATTCAAGTGCACATGAGTTAGGTCTCCAGTACATTTTACATACAAACCGATTTTTACATTTTTGACTCTCTATTTGTCAATAAAAATTCATGCTGTGTGCGACATTTGAAAGATATTGAAGTCCTCTTGATGTTTTACATATTCGAATAATGTACAAAATTTATCTTTATGCCGAAAAATCATGGAATGGTAACAGTTGTACGAAATTCTTAGAAAATCGAATTGCGATATGAATATATCTCATGAAAGGAGTATCAAATCACAAAGCGAAAATTTGTTTTATTGTGTCACAGGATGTTTTTTGTTGACAATTAGCCATATTGCAGTAGCCATCTCATAGCGACGTGCACTGACGTGCACATATATGTACTGTACTTGGACAGACATTATATAAAAAAATATTTTCCCCGTTTTCATGGCAGAAGAGAAAAATCAAATTCCATATCAATGCGGAAAAGTCAGGATTACGAATGTAATTCAATTTAATGAATGAGAAAAAAAATATTTAAAAAAATTACCCATAGAATTAGTGCTCGAATAGTGCTGGCAGGATTCATATAATGAAAATCCGTAACCAAATTCGTAATCAATAGGCCGAGCACTATTCGTTTAAAGTTGAAAAAATCAGATTTATCGTTTCTTTTGTACGGCCACCATGATGACAATTTTCGAACATAAAATTTTCGAAGAATGAATTTGCACCACGGCGGATAACACTGGTCGACAAGGTTTCTGACCCAGAGCAACGTCATATATGGTGTTTTAGTACTTAGTGGCCTGAGTCAAAACCCCAAAGGATTTGGTCGGGTCGGTTCGATTTGTCGAGAAATCGACCAAAATCGATTTTCACCGTTTTTTGGCCCGAAAAGTCGAACATTTTCGCATCTATCTCCAAAACTACGTATCACATAATGTTCAATGAATACGCGTTGGAAAGGTATTTTGATTCTAATCAATTTTCGTGCATAATACGTCCAAATTGATTGAGTCGTTCCAAAGTTATTGACGAAAGAGTGGATGGGTGTCTACCGGAAAATATACGTTTTGTCACAAAATTTCAACTTTGAGACTTCATTTCACCCAGAAATCTTTTCCAAAGTCTATATTTCTTTTTTCAGGATCCGATTTCTATCTATTACAAACATTTTGAGCTTTTTAAAATGACGATTGAGCTAAAAATGATAGTTGTATGAGCATATTTGTAAACTCATCAAAAGTCGAGTGCGAAGTGGAAATTTTCATGGGCGTTGGGATATGTCCCAAAGAGAGCATATTAGAGAATGTTCATGGTCATTTTCGGATTCCTCAGGTTCGAATTAGTTGAGTTTGATATAAAAATGGAATCTATAGGGTTTGTAGTTTGGTTGCGACATGCGTTTAAAGTTTACCATTTTGTTTGCACAATTTTGTAGAGTATATTTTGTACGTACTAAAATGTGTGCCCAGAACGCTGAATTTCAATCGCATGTTGCAGCCAAACTACCCACAGATTTCATTTTTATATCAAACTCGACTAATTCGAACCTGAGGAATCCGAAAATGACCATGAAAATTTTCTAATATGCTCTCTTTTTGACATATCCCAACGCCCATGAAAATTTCCAATTCGCACTTGACTTTTGATGAGTTTACAAAAATGTTCATAAAACTATCATTTTTAGCCCAATCTTCAATTTAAAAAGCTCAAAATGTTTGCAATAGATAGAAATCGGATCCTGAAAAAAGAAATATAGACTTTGAAAAAGATTTCTGGGTGAAATGAAGTCTCAAAGTTGAAATTTTGTGACAAAACGTATATTTTCCGGTAGACACCCATCCACTCTTTCGTCAATAACTTTGGAACGGCTCAATCAATTTGGACGTATTATGCACGAAAATTGATTAGAATCTAAATACCTTTCCAACGCGTATTCATTGAACATGATGTGATACGTAGTTTTGGAGATAGATGCGAAAATGTTCGACTTTTCGGGCCAAAAAACGGTGAAAATCGATTTTGGTCGATTTCTCGACAAATCGAACCGACCCGACCAAATCCTTCGGGGTTCTGACTCACACCACTAAGTACTAAAACACCATTGTGGTTGCTCTGGGTCAGACAAAAAGTTGAAATTTGTCGAACAGTGTAAATGAAGCCAAAAGTTCACTGGCTGAGCGTGTTGAATCCACTTCCAGGTATGGGGCCTATTGTTCGAACATCTTTTCAAGTTGAACTTCTCATTTTCTCGAGATTCTCAATGTAATATATAAACATTTCACGTGTTTTGACATTTTCTCCGCAAAAAAATGGTTTCAAAGAATCTTGATTATATAATATATGTTGAAACATATATTTCAGTTGAAAAAATGACAAAAAACGTGAAAAGTTCATGATTTACATTGAAAATCATATGAGAATTAGATGTTCGAACAATAAGCCCCTGCTCCCATTAGTATGGCATGCACAACTTGTTGAATTTTATTTAAAGAGCTTTGGATTAAAAGAATTGGGTATCAGTCATTTTTTGGGCAGGATATTTCGGTGCGCCACTCTGTTTACACCTCGTTCAATACAACGACAAACATGTGCGTCAACTGTAGTGAAGATTTATATTTTTCTAAGCTAACTATACATTTTTCAGTGTTATTATGTTCAAAAATGAATAGGAGCGTCATAGGCAAAAACGTATTCAACAGAGTGAATAACAGCAATAAATAACAGCAAAAAAATCTTCCAACTTCAAAGTCATAACTTGGAAACAGATCGTAGCGTAACCATGAATACATTTATTTGATAGTCATCAACATATATTAAGTATATTAATTTATGTACAGTAGTAAATCATGAAGAGATACAATATTATTTATGTACATTAATACCAAGCTATTCGTGTGGAGGTAAATAACACAATGCTACAAGATAAAAAAACAAATTGCATGCAAATTTTCTGTCAAATATTTTACTTTTCCGCACACCATGGGAACAAATCTGTCCTAGCACTTTTTGATTTTGGATGCTCGGTTCTGGGAGCTCCGGTGCAAAATGGCGTCGTCGTCGTCGTCGTAGTTTTTCAAATAAAACAATGGATTCAATTGATAGTCACACTGAATCTTGTCGAGCCACAAATTTTAAGATGTTTGTATAAATGGAATTCATTGTTTAATTTGGAAAATAAATCTTCGACCAACATCTTAAAATCTTTGACAAACATCTTAAAATTTGTGGCTCGACAAGATTCAGTGTGACTATCAATTATATTTATTATTCAAAAAGTGCATAAAATGTTTGTTCATGGTGAAAAATCATGGAATGTGAAAATTTACGAAATTCTTAGAAAATCGAATTGTGATATGAATATATCTCAAGAAAGGAGTCTCAAATCGCATTGTTAAGATGGCAAATTTGTTTTATTGTGTCACAGGATGTTTTTTTGTTGAAAATTAGCTATATTGCAGTACCCATTTGATAGCGACACATACTGTGCCCAAATACAGTACATTGTATAGAAAAAGAACGTTTTCCCCGTTTTCATGGCACAACCAATACTTTCTCTCTCGACTGGTCGATGAATCAACTTGTTCAAGAGAAAAATCAAATTCCATATCAATGCGGAAAAGTCAGAATTACGAATGTTTTTTAATTTATTCTGTTAGTGTGATGCCTTCTGATTCCAAAAAAAGCAAAAATTGAATCTCTTAAGCATTGGGGCTACGGTCCAAAATGTGAAAATTGAGTGTTCACTTTTTGATTGCTCACAAAGGCCCTATACCCATGATTTTTTTTTCGTTGTGACTCACTTTTATCAAGCTATATCTCAAGAACTAGTTTAAGTTTTCTCAATTTATACAAAGATTTTGAGCCATCAACCATTTCAATCAAATAACGAAAGTAGAAGATATTCGAAAAAATCTGAAATTTTCAGAAACTCAGTGCAAATGTACACTATCCCATTCAAACGGCTCTATATCCGGAACTCGCGCATATATTCCAAAAAGTAGACACGCGTTTGAAAGGTATAGACCGTCCCGAATGTTTTCACTTTCATTATCTTTGAATAACACTCGCTATAATCAAAACTGGAATACAAATGATTTACAACCGCATTTTGGATTGCAGGCTCACCGTGAGTGTGTAAATCGTAGCCTAACTCTAATCGAATTGATAGGAAAACGCCTCGCTCGCACTGGCGCACTCTAGTTCACATTCATTGTAATATGGCATGGACAAATTGTTGAATGATTTGAGGACTGTGGAACGACAATATATTTTCATAAGCGCCACGTAAAATTTGATATCAGTCATTTTGTGGGCAGGATCTATTAGTGCGCCACTCTGTTTATACCTCGTTCAGAGGTTTTTCATCTTATATCAGTAGTTTTGTAAGGTCAATTTGTATAAAACACATAAAAATAACAACTTTTTGAGATACATCATCAAATTCTGTTCAACTCCATCGACCGAAGTGTAAATTTTTAGTACCTTTGAAGTAAATACGGCGAAGATATGACAAAATGAGCCAAAAGTTAAATTTTGAAATTTTGGGTTTGTTGAATATTCAATCTTCGAAAATTAATAGTTCAAAAATTCCATCTTCGAAAATTCCAACTTCGAAAATTACATCTTCGAAAATTACTTCGAACGATTAAATCCATGTTAAATCATGGTCCATTGAGGTCTATCACGGTCGCCAAAACATTACTGGCATGATTTGATAGTGTCAACCTGTCAACTCTGACACACTATACGTGTGAAAAGCCAAAACTGAATTTTTGGGAAAAATGATGATTGAAATTCCAACTTCTATAACTTGAGAACGGTTGATCCGAGTTTGATGGTTGAACCCTCGTTGGATAGGTACTGAGGTGTACTACCAAATTGTAATTTTTCAGAATTTACGGTAATGGGTACGAGGGTCAAAATGACGAAAAACCAAAAAAATCGATTTTCGATTTTTCAGTTTTTTCAATGTGGTGACCAAACCTGATTACAGATTTCTTTCATATTGAGAACATATTTGTAGCTTAGCTCAATACCTTTCATTTGCGGTATCTGCAGATTTTCTATATTGTGTATTAGCGGAGCTATGAAATTTTGAAAAAAATCGACACCTCGACACTCTCCCCCTGCTTAATTTCTTATGAGTAAGGGAATTCGGCCATTTTCGACGGTTTTGAACTGCCCCCCAGACCCCCTAAAATTAATGTCATACATCACAGAGATCGAGAGAAGGTACGTCACACACACACACACACACACACACACACACACACACACACACACACACACATACCAACGCTATTTTCAGGGGAAACCCCCCTCTCTAGGAAAACGTACACAACTTTTGAACGGGTCAACCGATTTCGATGGTTGAGCACTCGTTGGAAAGGTATTAAGGAGTACTATCGATTGGTCACTCAAAGACAGTGGTCAAGATTACCCACCGGGTGATATGCTATATAATCTGAAAAAAGCACCCCCATACGTCCCTTAAGCAAAAAAAATTTTGGTTCCACAAAAATTCATTTTTTGTCCTAAGCTACACGCCAATGCCTATTTCACGAATTACATCGGTCGGCAACATAGAATCCGAAAACTCGCGTATATATAGTGTTGCACTCAAAAGTGTATTTTTTGGTGCGCCACTGGGAACTGCCGTTCTCCGTGATCCAAAACCCCATAATGCATATTTTTTGTGGTAGTTCCGAAAATTAGAGCCAAAAATACAACTTCCCTGAAAATTTCAAGTCCCCACGACGAAATTTAGATAGTTTTTATGCACTGCGCAAATGTAATTAAAATGCAAAATCGACAACTCTTATTTTTTTTATTTTTATTGATTTATGAAAATGTGTTTTTGCCGTTCTTCGTGATTTGCTCAGGAAAAGTATCGGTTTTGCCTCAAAAATTCGACTCCATATAGCTTGAGTAAATGATTACCGATCGGGCTCAAATTTTGACCAGAGTCTCAGTTCACCATGGGAACAAATCTGTCTTAGCACTTTTTGATTTTGGATGCTCGGTTTTGGTACCTCCGGTGCAGAACGGCGTCGTCGTAGTCTGTACGTTAACATGATAACACTCGAACGGAGTCTCAAATCCGAACAATGATCAAAATATATCTTCATGTTAAAAATTCATGATATATGAACAGTTGTGAAAATGTACGAAATTCTTAGGAAATCGAAGTTTGATATGAATATATCTTAAGATAGGAGTCTCAAATCGCAAGATGTTTTGTCGCAAGATGTTTTGTGTTGAAAATTAGTCATATTGCAGAAGTCATTCATTCTCTCTTGACTGGTCTAAAGTTCAGATAAACAGAAAAACCGAATTTCATATCAATGTGGAAAAGTCAGGATTACGAATATAATTCAATTATTCAATATTTATTATATATAAAGTAACGTAATGCGTGATTTCTTTCATTTTTCATCAAAGTTCTCTATTATTTTTCAGACAAAACCACAAACGTGAACATTATTTTACTTAAATAGATGAGTTGAATTGAACGTGCATTTCTGCTTCGGTTGTAAAAATATTAAATAAATAAATAATAAGTGATTTTATTCCGATACAAAATTTGAGAAGGAAGATCTATGATGTCACTGACTTTGGTGTGCCTATACATTATAATAGCATTATGTTTTTTGTTATTTGTTAATTACAAATTTTTGAAGCTGTTTATTTCGTCTCTAAACCAACAATTTACAACTGATACTAACCGTAACAATTTGAAAGTTTCAAACAAGAATGCAACGTTCAATAACAACAATGTAGACAATAATAGTAATTCATCCCACAAACGTACAAATATTTGGTCTATACCCGGACCGCTGATAATCCCATTTCTAGGTACGAAATGGATATACCTATGGAAGTATAAGATGTCAAAGATTCATGAAGTTTACAGAGGTAAAACATCAAGGGTGCATGTTGCAAATGGGTTTCGGGGAGTATTTGACTAATTTTACATTGTAGCCAACCAACAACAATCAACATTCTGCACACTTTAAATTCTCTGAATTTGAGAAAAAGTGAGAAAAGACTAGTGGCAAATGTTGATACAACGTCAGAAACGTCAAAGTCAAATGCAATTTTAAATATGAGACAAAGAGATAATATACAAATTTTGAATTTTGACAGATTGTCAAAGGTCTTTTACGTAATGATAATTTTGAAATTTTTATTATAATAAAAACTAGATATTTAGTTATTTACATGATCTGGTTCTGTTGTGTTATCTATTATATTAATACGCTAACAAAAATTTTGTAATCCCTTTTACGGACACATTTTTCAACCGATTTCCGTTTTGTTTTCTGCAAATGAAAGATATTTATGCGTAGGTGTGCACAACACAGAAAAATTTCAAAACATTTCAAAAAAATTGAAAAAATTTGAAAAATTCGGACATACGATTTCCCCATATAAAAATGTGAACATTCACATATAAGCTAACAAAAATGTTGTAATCCCTTTTGCAAACGCATTTTTAAACCGATTTTCGTTTGGTTTTTTGTAAATCAAAGATATTTATGCGTGGGTCTGCACAACATAGAGAAAAATGTCAAAACATTTCAGAAAAGTTGAAAAATGTTAAAAAAGTTGGAAATGTCATTTCCTCATATTAAAATGTTAAAATTCGCTAATTTTCAACAATATGCAATATCATGTCCCTTTTTAAACCGATTTTCGTTTGGGACAAAAATCGGACATGTCATTTTCCCCCCCGAATAGTTTAGCGGTTGAAGTGACATTTTGCACTCTGGGCAAAAAAAGTTCATTTTTGTTCCATAGTAAAAGAAACCGCCAAACTATTCAAGATCTCATTGATATGTTTAACTTGGGTATTTTGAACATAGCTTCTCATAGTATTGGACTCTATATCCAAGTTTACGTATCCGAAGAATTGAGGAAGGATCAACATGAAAATAAAAATGATATTTCTTTTGCCAAAAAATCTAAGATAATTGTCGAAATGACTTGTCATTCTCAAAGAGGATCGTAGATTTTAGATTGTTTTATTCATACGTGTTCGAGAAGGGGGGGGGGATATACTGGTTTAGAGGGAAGGGGGTAAAGCGGGTAAAAAATAATTCTTTAAGCGAGGCTCCAAAAAGTATGGGGAAATGTTTAAACACTAGGTGGGGGGGCATACGATTTGATTTTTATTGGATATTTTTCATCATTTCTACATGTATTTAAACGTACGTAAGAGTACTCAATCGCATTTAGGCGTATTTAAGCAATCTTACGCGTACTTAAGCGTACTTGAAAGTACTTAAGGTAATTCAATGGTATTTTATGGTATTTAAGAATTTTTGAGAGAATTTGAGAGCCCAACAATTGGTCCAGGAGACATTTTCAGGGTGTAACTATGTGAACACAGCATATGGGAGTGAGGGGGATGCAAGGGGTGAAACAATGATGGCAATCGATAGTGCTTCTCAAAAGAGTATGGATTAGAGGGGTCTGGGGGGTTTTATATACTTTTTATCTTGGTGGTTTTTTCCAGTCCAATTAAGATTTTTTCCAGAGATTTTGTTTATAGAAAAGTCTTGACGTCTAAGGTATCTTAAGATAATTTCAGCATCTGAAACGAATGCATTTCGTACTTTTGGTTTTTTTTGTATCCTATTCGTATGCGTTTCATAGACCCAATAAACCAAATGCGTTTTTTTTATTTCAGGAATTTTGTGCACATTTTTCACACATATTTATTCAAATATGACCAATTTAAGTGCGTATTATGTGCGCAAATCAAAAGTACGAAATGTGCACATTAAGTGCACGTAAATTGGTCATATATATGAAAATTTGGGAAAAATGTGCACATAATGTAGTACATTTTGCATTACATGAAAAGAAGACATTTTCCGCACATAATGCATTACATGTGGTTCATTGGGGATACAGTCTTTTACGAATGAATCAAAGCGCTAGCAGGCTCTGTCGAATGAATTACAGTTTGTTCAAGGA
Source organism: Aphidoletes aphidimyza (assembly GCA_030463065.1). Taxonomy (NCBI): domain Eukaryota; kingdom Metazoa; phylum Arthropoda; class Insecta; order Diptera; family Cecidomyiidae; genus Aphidoletes; species Aphidoletes aphidimyza. The sequence continues at coordinate 28,516,158 of CM059999.1, forward strand.
TTTCTTGAGTGAAAGTTAAGAGATTTCTCATAATTAAGCTTCATGAACACCATGCGGTTAAGGTGAATCCACAATCACTACCATGCTAAACGCATGAGCTCAATAGCATACGTATTTTATTTTAACTAGAATGCGGTCGAATCGCTCGACCGCCAGGCCCCCTAGTAATGGTTTTAAAACATCAAATTTGAGTTGACAGCTTAGATATTACAGTGCAACACATTTTCTCGGGGGAGAACCGAACCAATATAAAATGAAAGTACTATTATATAGTAGTAAAACCCCAAAGGGATTTTTCGAGATTGGCTCGAATAAAAAAATTTCATAATCACACACATTTTTGCTTTCAGTACGATTTTTCAAAAAATGTACCTTTCTTTGGAGGCCCTGAATATACTGAACAACTTTGCTGAACATTATGATACCGAAATATAGACGTGACGTCACGATATACGTGACGAAAAATTGGCCCTAGGGAGTCGACCAAAAAAAAAATCATCCCTGAAGGGTGAAAACCCCTCCCAAAAATACTAATATTTGGGGTGAATCCGGACCTTCTGGGAGTGTTTTTTTGGGGTCGACCCATCAGATTTTTTTTTCGTCGCGTCAAGATCTACAACTTTGCTGAAGACAGTGATATCATATTCCCTACCCTTTATGGAATTTTTCTATGCCACAAAAATTGAATTTTCTGAGTTTTTTGCTCGATTTCCGTAATTTTCGAGGAAAAATTGCTTTTTGAATGAACCAAACCGGCTTAATTTTCGATAGGTATTCATTTTTGGATAAATTCTAGTTGAGGAAATGATCGGTATTGGAAATTTCAGTGATTTTGAAAATTATAGGGCCCCTATAATTTTTATAGGGCCCTATAACTTTAAAATCGCTCCCGAATAGACCAAAATACGAATATAATGAAAATTTAACGTCAGAACTCCATAATAATCTGTATAGATAGTTTTTGCAATGAAAGTTCAATAATACATTCAAAAAATATGGTATTTAAAAAATTATAGGGCCCTATAAAAATGATAGGGAAGCACTTGGAACGGGCATAACGTACAAACCAAAATTGTGTTACAAATGAGTAACCCGTTTATTGCCAATGTTTTCATGTCGTTTATTGTCAATGTTTTCACCACTAAGCCCGTTTATTGCCAATGTTTTCATGTCGAGATTCGAAACTCGAATGAGGTGGAATGAGAGCTTTCCAAGGGTGTGGCATCGATATGTGGACGATGTTTGGGCAATAATCAAGAAGCAATCATTGAGACACTTTTTGAGCAGACTGAACAACACTGAATTTCCAAGCATCAAGTTCACATACGAACAAGAAAACGACAACAAACTGAATTTTCTGGATTTGGAGATCACAAGGAACAATGGGAAATTTGAGTTCGATATATATCGAAAACCGACGGGCACCGGACACTACATCACATCAGACTCGTGTCATCCATTCCAACACAAAATTGCAAGTTTCCATTCAATGCTTCATCGTGCGGTAAACATTCCGATGAGTGAGGAGAAGATGAGTGGAGAAATACACCGAATCAAAAACATTACATGTATAAATGGATACACTGAGCTGTTGATCGACGATCTTTTGGCGGCTCATAATCTTAAAAAACAACTGAGAAACCACACCACATTGAGTTTGTTGGGCGAAGATGATGGGGATGAGATGGTCTGGACGACATTCAATTACACAACGCTACAAAATTAAAAAAAAATTGTACGCAAATTTTCTGTCAAATATTTTCTGTTAGGGTGGTGCCTCCTGGTTCCAAAAATGCAAAAATTTTGATTTTCTTAAGCATTGGGGCTTAGCTACAGTCCAAAATGTGAAAAATTATATCATACTCTACATTTTTGGTGAAACAGAAGTAAGAAATTCCCAAATATTTATGATTTTTCAAAAAGTGAACACGAAAAATTTGCAAGCGGTCTATACCTTTCAAACGCATGTCTACTTTTTGGAATATCTCTGCTTTTATTTTATTTATGGTAATTTGAATAGGATAGTGTTCAATTGTACCGAATTTCTGAAAATTTCAGTTTATTTCGAATATATCTTGAGATATAGCTCGATAAAGGTGAGTCACATCGAAAAAAAATCATGGGTAGAGGGCCTTTGTGAGCCCGTAGCTCCCTCGTCTATCCATCGATTTCAAAAAGTGAACACGAATAATTTGCGGGTCGTCTATACCTTTCAGACGCGGATCTACTTTTTAAAATATCTCAAACGGTACTCGACTTATGATCCATAACGTCGGTGTCATACCCGAAAAATGACTTTTTTCACATTTTGGACTGTAGCTAGGCCGCAATGCTTAAGAAATTCAAAATTTTTGCATTTTTGGAACCAGGAGGCATCACACTAACAGAAAATAATTGGTAGAAGATTTGCGTAAAAATGCTGTAGCGTTGTGTTATCATCCTGAATTGTCCACAAAAATGAGCTGGCTAATGAAACAACATGATATCAAAGTGTGTGAATTCAGTGAGCACAAGTTGAAACAATTGATTGTTGGATCCAAAGATAAGTTTGATGTGAACCAAAAATCGGGCATCTACTCAATCGACTGTGAACAATGTGACCGGAAATATATTGGACAAACGAGCCGCACAATTGAAAAGCGTTTCAAGGAACATGATGCACACATTAGAAAAGGAGAAAAAGACAAACCAGCGGTGGCTCAACATGTACTTGAAAGCAATCACACGATCAACAAACAGGGTTTGAGGCTTTTGCGTGGTGTAATGAAAAAACGGAATTTGGATGCTTTGGAATCTTATCAAATTCACCGAAATGTATTAATGAATAATGATGACGGACCAATCAAGAATCCAATATTCAGTAAAATCAAATTTTAGCATCTTAGTATTCGAATGTTGACGTAAATTGCATTACATTGTTTTGTTTCACTGAAATCATTGTAGCCTTGAATTTTAAATAGTGATGGGCAATTTACCCGATTTTGGAGATACGGGAAGAAACATTGGGTAAAAACCAGAAAAATTGGGGAATTTAATGAGTATTTATGGGAATTTATCCTAAATTTGAGAATCAAAATGTCAAATTATGACTTCATTTTGTGGCATGAACGTGTGAACGAGACGCGTTGTTTGAGTTCATTTTGTGACTTGCTCGTTCACACGGCATGTGGAAATAAAAACAACGATTTGAATTGAAATGAAATGTTGAACAATTTTAATTTAAAATAAATTAACGTAAATTTCCAATTTTACAAAGGGAATATACAGGGTGTCCCCGCTTTAGCATGTCAATATTATCACCACATATTCCTTGGGCCATGAGGAGAAAAAAAGCCTATAAGCAAAAATTTCTTGGAGTCGTTCTTAGTAGGGTTACAGCTGTCGGCCCCCTTTGGGTCAATATTTCATATGCTAGAATCGTCATCATTCAAATGAGTTTAGTGGTGGCATCTTTCAACATAAATACGTGGTTGATAGCTTATTGGAAAGATATTGACGTGTACTAGATGACACAAAAAAGAAAAATGAAAAAAAATTCAGTGGAGGCGGTAAATTTTTTGTTGGATTGAAAACAGAAAAAAATCGAAAAATTCGATGAAAATCACGATTTTTCTCGAAAAAGTGTCGTAGAAGACCCCCTTTTTTTATTTCAGATATCGAAAGTCCATGAAATTCTGAGCCGGAATACAAAATAAAAACATCTAAATTTGCGTATCTTGGCCAAAATTGCAAAATGTTTGAAATGGAGCGGCCCATTTTTTTTTGCTTCACGTACCAAAGGCCTGAGATCGTGTCTATCAACAGAAATTCATGTTTTATGTCTCGTTGGAGAGCTAATGAGCTCTGCGAGGAGCTCCAATAGAGAAAGAAATTGAAAAAAAAAATTTAGCGTATAATTGTGTTACAAAATAGCTCATGCTTAATTGATAGAAAATCAATACAAATCGTTACTATTCGCCATGGTGTGTGTATTATTTTACCTTCTTTCTATCTTTAACATATTGACCCAAAGGGGGCCGACAGCTGTAACCCTACTAAGAACGACTCCTGGAAATTTTTGCTTATAGGCTTTTTTCCTCCTCATGGCCCAAGGAATATGTGGTGATAATATTGACATGCTAAAGCGGGACACCCTGTATTTTGCGCCTCGGGAAAATACCCAGTAAATGTCCATTATTTTTCTTCCCATCTACCTGGGTGGAAATTTACTGCCCATCACCAATTTTAAATCGTCTCATTTGTAACACCATTTTGGTTTGTACGTTAGTCTTTGCTAAAAACTCACTGAAGAATACACACGAGTGTCAAACATTCAATAATGTAATAAATGTAGAAATTGCAAAAATTATTATTTCCAACTGAAAGTTATTCATTTTTGTCGGTAATTCCCCAGAAAACATAAGTTATTCCAATAATTTTAGTAATTCAAGTAATTCTCTTATAATTCATAGTAATTCCTTTAATCTGAAGTAATTCCATATCCAAAACTGAGACAAATGTCAAGCACTGACCCGACAAATTTTGACGTTTTCGTCAGTTTTGGATATGGGATTACTTCAGTTTATAGGAATTACTTTGTATTATGAGAGAATTATTTGAATTATTTTTTCAATTTCATGCACTCGATTTTTTAAAATAGTAATTTAAAAATCTTTAAATTGATACCGTAGCTCCCTCGTCTATCCATTGATTTCAAAAAGTGAACACAAACAATTTGCAGGTTGTCTACCCCAATTCTTAAGAACTTCAAAATTTTTGCATTTTTGCAACCAAGGGGTATCACACTAACAGAAAATATTTGACAGAAAATTTGCGTGAATTTTTTTTTTTTTTTGTAGCATTGTGTAATGCATTACATGTGGTTCATTGGGAAGGTTTCAGTATTGCAATATTAATGCAGATTATCACTACTACGAAGTACATGGCGCATGTTAAACGTCAGACTCTTGTTAGGAGCCTGGTTTATTCGCCTGTAACGATGAATCAAAAGATGGAATCAGTAAGACTAATCTCGATTCTCATAGCAACATGCACCGAATGAAAATTATTTTGTTCATCTATTATAATTGATAAATTGACATTTATACACAGAATTCAACAAAAAATATGGGCCAATTGTATTGGAAGTAACATCAAATGGCATTCCAATTGTGAATTTATACAATCGACAAGATATTGAGAAGGTATTACGTTATCCAAGTAAATATCCATTTAGACCTCCAACTGAAATTGTCGCATTTTACCGTAAAATGCGTCCGGATCGCTATGCCAGTACAGGAATCACTAATGAGTAAGATAAGCAATCAATAATTTTGAAATTCATAAAATAACAAATCAAAATATGGGTCTTATTTCAGACAAGGTGAAACATGGCATAATTTACGATCAAAGCTTACCCAAAATATAACAAGTCCGAGAGTTCTGCAAGCTTTTTTACCAGCATTGAATTGTATTTGTGACGATTTCATTGATTTGTTACGTACTAAACGTGATCCAAATACGAAAGTTGTTGAAAATTTTCAAAATGTTGTGAATTTATTTGGTTTGGAAGCCGTTTGTACACTTATGTTGGGTAAAAGAATGGGATTTCTATCAGAATCTCCGCCCGAGAACGTTGCTAAACTAGCCGCTGCTGTCAAAACCTTGTTTATCACTCAGCGAGACTCGTCATATGGCTTTAGTTGGTGGAAGTTCATTTCAACCAAAACGTATCGAGATTTTGTCCAAACCGAAGACACTATTTACAAGTGAGTTTATGAATTATTATCTCAACATGTTATCTGAAATGTGTTTTAATTACTTCAAAATTTTAGTATAATATCCGAAATTGTTGATGCTACCTTGAATGTGAATAAAGTCAATGGCTTCAGAGACGCAGACAATGTGAACAGTGTTTTTTACAGCATTCTATGCGAAAATGATTTGGACATAAGAGATAAAAAGTCAGCAATAATTGATTTCATAGCTGCTGGTATTGAAACATTGGCAAACACACTTATATTCATATTGCACTATGTAACAACGAGCCAAGAAGGAACGCTTGACAGAATTAAAGAAGAATTTGATCATTGCTCAGACCAAATTGAGTCGCATAGTTTAGCTCAAGCGGTATTTACCAAAGCGTGTATTTACGAAACGTATCGGATCTGTCCAACTGCATTTTGCTTGGCGCGTATTTTACAAGAAGACACCTGTTTGTCGAAGTACAATGTAAACGCGGGGGTAAGAATTCAACTTATGATATATGATAGAGCAACCAGAAATATTCTGTAAAATCGATTTCGTATTTCGGTCAAAAAAAGCAACATGAATATATCGTTATATATTCGTCAGCAAAAATTGCAATTCTTGTCTCCGATGTGGCTGAAAATTCAAACATAATCTATAAACATAATATACATAAACTGATATACACGAATGCCGAAAAAATTATATCGCCAAATTTTCAGCTCTCCAGGGTTTAGCTGGGAAGTTTTTTCATTTTTTCTAGACTGTGTCATCTAGTAGACGTCAATATCTTTCCAATAAGCTATCAACCATGTATTTAATACATAAATTTGTAATTTGTAATTTATTTATTTGTCACCGCCAAGTTCTGGCTGAATGCAGGAAAACAAGTTAGCGAAGCCTCCTTGAAAAAACCTGATTTTTTCGAAACAAGGGATTTTGTGCAGATACATCAATGAGTGAACGTCAAGGGGCGAATCACTGAAAAGTAATCGGTAATCGAACAAAAAGAAAACCAATCGGAGAAAAAAAAACTAATCGGAGAAAAATAAAAAGTAATTCCGAACAAAAGTAATCGAATGCGCACAATGAATCAACAAATGAGAATGCTTGACATTCTGTATGTTGTTTGTCGCATTCGATTAGTTTTGTTCGGAATTACTTTTTATTTTTCTCCGGCTCACACTTTTCAGCCGGACAAATATTCGCTACTAATTTTCTGTTTAATCATATATTTAGTGCTCATTTAGTGCTATTTAGTGCTATAGTCAGAAAAATTATTGCTCCATTTTTTCGACCCCATTCAACTACGTCAATTTTTATAGCAGCTGCTATAATGCCGAAAAACTATTTTCTCGAAAAGTTTCAATTCAAAATTAATGTTTTATACATCAAAATTTAGTGCTCAATTAGTGCTTCCCAAATATGATTCTCATTCACCTGAGATCAATTTATAATACCTGATTTTACCTATCCAATTAATTTTTCTCACCTGTTCAAAATTTCACCTGAATAATTTTTTAGTGCCTAATTAGTGCTCTCAGAATGTATATACCATAGTTCGGAAAAACATTTTGTTACACGTAGAAATCTCAATTCACTTAGACACTAATTAGGCACGTATAATACAATATTTGAGCCATTTACTGTCAAAAAGAACAGAAATATAAGAAAACTAAGGCACATATGCATAATCTAAAAGAATTATTTAGTCAAATGGACACTACGTTAAAGATATATCACAGCTTAAGTTAAATATTGGAAAGCACTATCATAATACGTGACTTGGTCATTTTGAATTGTTTGAAATTAGTCATCCCATGATTAATGTTCCGTGTGTGAGGACAATTTGTGTCGTGGAAAACCCCACTAAAACCACATCATTAGAGTTTGACTGATGACGGGGTGTGCCATACTTCGTAGGGGATAAGTTTGCATCCCCCGAGTCCCGCGTACACACCGGCAAGTCCATGCTTCTACGGAGTCCCGGGTTACTATCGACAAACAAAAAATCTTAAGCTTTTTAAATTATGATGAATGAAATGCGACAACCTGGAATTGTACTTTCGTTTTTCGATGTCATCAGGCAAGGCATTGATAAAAAGAAAGTACAAGAAAAATCCCCGAGCAGTCCAGAACAGATCGGTCACGATGTACAATTCACTCTGGAATTCAGGCAAAAAATTACAAGTGCACCGGGGTGAGGGTGCACCTGCACACACCATTTTTTGTCAGAATACGGGCTACTGCTCGCCGTCCAAGTCAAACGACGTAAGGGGATGACAAAAAGTGAGCGGTCTAAGCATGAATCTTAGACAGGTACTGGTATCCCGTCAGCATCGTCTGATTAGCGATCTTATTTTGGTCTGTTCCGCTTCCAGTTGTGTTTGTCACTCGTTCACATGTGAGGAAAGTGTTTAAAATTAGTGAAGAGCCTGCTATCTCCCCCGCGAGAACATATACTGTGCAAAATTGAGTTACCTGGGAGGTGCTCATGTAGAGCATATTTTGGGAAGTTGCGAAGTTGCGATAAAAGGTCCGCCAAAAATCCTATACGAGAGTCGGAGTCTCGAATACTTCATTCGGTATTTTACGCACAGATGTGATGAAATTTGAGCGACTGCCGGCATTTTTGAAATTCTCCGACACCGAGTTCGCATATTTGCACATTTGAGTAAGTGGTGCTGCAGGAGTTAGGGCCTCAGTACACTGTATGTGCCATGCACATAGTTTATGTATAATGTATGAATATATACATATAGATATTGAAAAAAGTATGTGCATTGGAGTATGTGCATACAAAAAAGACTGAAATTCAGTGGAAAAGTGCACATACAAAAAGTATGCTCTTACAGAACATACTCCAATGCACATACTTTTTTCAATATCTATATGTATATATTCATACATTATACATAAACTATGTGCATTGCACATACTGTGTACTGAGGCCTTTACTCTCATCTTTTCGTCAGTAATTCGTATGTACTCTGTCCGACGAAGAATACGTTCATTGGGGTTAACCTCGATGTCTGCTCGAATCGATGGGCAGTTCCAATGACCGTTCAGAATGTCGTACAGAGTCGTAACTGCCACGTTTACCCTTCTGCGCTGAAAGGGATGCATCTGTAGTTTTTCCAATTGATGAGATGTGGAAGCCATTAGCTGGGGATGGATACTCCCTCAGAGCAAACTTAGTGAACTGCCTCAGCACTCTCCCTATTTCATTAATATGTACTTCAGCATGCGGCATCCATACAATACTGCAATATTCAAGGAGAGACTGGACCAGCGCATAATAAAGCGCTTTCAAGGTTTGTGTATCAGGGATGTCATAACAAAACCTTTTAACAAACCCTAGAGCCGCAGTCGCTTTTGCAGTGATAACTTCAATGTGTTGATTGAAAGTCAGTTTGCTATCAATGAGCACACCCAAATCACTGTGTTCATCAACTCGTTTGAAAGTGTGGTTGCCATATATGTAAGTGGTCATAGTGGGCTCCCTTAGCCTGTGTATTGTTAGCACAACACATTTGTCAATGAAGCGAGTTCTTGTCACACCACTCACTGAGTTTATCAATTGCAAGTTGAAGCGTGGCGCTGTCTTCCGGTTTTCTAATGATTTTTGCAATTTTGATATCATCAGCATACAATAGAACAACTAAATCCTCCATGTATTTGATTATGTCATTTATGAATAGCAGGAACAACGTTGGCCCAAGATGGCTTCCCTGAGGTACTCCCTATGTCACGTTGAAATCCGTCGATTCACTTTTCCCATAGTTGACAAATTGAGTTCTGTTTGTCAAGTATGATTGCAGCCAGTTTAGCAAGTTTTGAGGCAAGTTGAATTCATTCAGCTTCTGTTGAAGTATTTGATGATCAACCTTGTCAAATGCTTTGCTGAAATCGGTATACAGAACATCAATTTGAGCATGTTCATTCAAACCCCCATGGGCATAATGCACAAATTCGGTCAAGTTTGACGATGTTGATCTGTGCTTCAGGAACCCATGTTGGTTTGGTGATAATTTGTCGCGGACCAGTGCTAGTAATTTGACGTTTACAAGGTGCTCGAAAATTTTTGCAATAGTTTGCAGTTTGGCGATGCATCTGTAATTTTTGATATTCGATCTAGCCCTTTTTAAAAATCGGTGTGACACTGGATCGCTTCCATTGATCCGGAAAAATGCTAAGAGCTAGAGATTCATTGTAAATTTCCGTTAGCGGCGTTGTCAATTATGCCGCACATCCTTTCAGTAATAGTGGGTGAATCCCATCTGGACCCACACCTGTTTCAGTGTTGATGTTGGCTAGCTCTTCACGAACAATTTGAGCTTCAAGATGGAAGCAACTTGAGTTTGATTGCTTTGGTGATTGTTGAGTTGACAGATTTGGAGTTTTAGTTTGAACTCAATCATAGTTGCTGCTGAAGAATTCAGCAAACATATTCGATTGTGACTTCTCATCTGAAGATTTGACATTGTTGAATTGTTTTCGGCTTATTGTCGGTGGTTTTTTTAGACTGCACAAATGTCCAAAATGACGCTGGACGATGCCTAAGCGAGGACTTCAGTCTATCGACATAGCCGTCGTATAGCTCAGTGTTGAGCTTATTAAACGGTTCATAAGCAGCTTCGAAGTTTTGTTTGTTGCCCGTCCTCTTGTATCTCTTCCATTCCTTAACTTTTTTGTTTTTCAACGCTTGTAGGTGCTTGTTTAACCAAGGGCATTTTTGTTTATCCCTTACCAGTTGTGATGGGATATAGCGCTGAATTGCTTCATCAAGAGTATTGTGCAATATTTCCACTTTTCCAGCCAGTGATTTGTTTGAAAAAAAGCGCTTCAAAATGAATAGCACCCAAATGGCGATTCATTTCGTAATAGTTGCCCTTTTTAAAAATGAACTGGCGCTTTGAATTTATGTTGAAAAGTGCAACCACTACACGGAGGTCAGCTTTTTCGGTTTGAAGTGAAAAAACACCCTAAAATTGACCAAAAATGCCGTTTTTAATCCGAAAAAAAATGATAAATAACGCCAAACATATCATTTAATTGTGATTATAGTATACTCTGACTCAAGGGATACAATTTCTTCAGATGTAAATGCTCTAAAATGTCTACTTTTCATGATTTTGAGTTCTAATGACAAAAAAACACACAAAAATCGAACAAAAATCAATTTTTCACCCATAACATGAGAACTAGCCCAAAAAAATGTCATATAATATAATTACAAACGTATGGAGAAGATCGTGTAATGATTGTAATCGTGCGTCTTGGAAAAATAGCCCTCAAAGTACATTAACTCAAGGACTGAAATTTCACACATGACTGAAAAAATCTCAATACAAAATGATTGATATCAAATAAAAAACCACTTGGCGAATCGATGAAAATGAAAATAACTCGCTAGTCGCGTCACAAAATTGATATCAGTAATTTTTTGTACCGATGTTGCTTGCGGCACGAGTACTTACTGCGCCAAATGGTCTTTCATTTGATCACAGTGGACGGCAGTCCACACGAGTGACGAAAGCACCTCTAGTGCGAAAAGTCTACTCAGTATATATACAGCAAGTTTCGAGCTCTGTATCTATGAGACCGAGCGATTTATGTCATATACCATCTGAAAGGTCTTTGAAAATCAAAAACTTTACCAAACAAGTGGAGATATCGCGGTGGGAAAATTTCAGCTAATTTTCAGTTGATATTTTATGATTCTACGCATCAATACGAATCCAACGACATCCCAACCATTAAAATCGGACCATACGTTGAAAAGTTATGGCCATCGACCATTCCATACCAAATCGATCAAAATTCACATGGACCATCTCGGATTTGAAAAATGTATATATGGTTCGATTAGTTTAGGTCCAACCAAGAGAAATCCGGGGTCGGTTGGTTGAAATTTTCAACTTTTTGCAAAAGTAAGGGTAAATTTTGACTATCGATATCTCAACCATTTCGAAAGGTTAAAAAAACCGCACGGATCTCGTTTGAAAGGTATTGAGGCCTACTTTATTTTGTAAAGTGAAAAAAAAAATGGAAAACGGACACCCCTGCATTCAAACCCAAATATTGGGATGCATATAAAAGTGTCCATATTTTTGATACAGCCAGATGAAAGGGCTTGAGGTCGGCTATCCGAAACCGACTCTAACTCAAAAAAAAATTGTAAACGTGTTTTCGAGATAATCGCGTTTAAAGATTCAAAAGTCGATTTCTATATCAAAAATAACTTTTTTCCAAAATGTTAAAAATACAAAATAAAGTAGGCCTCAATACCTTTCAAACGAGATCTGTGCGATCTTACTTTTGCAAAAAGTTGAAAAATACGACCAACCGACCCCGGGCTATTCTTAGTCATATATAAATTTTTCAAATCCGAGATGGTCCATGTGAATTTTGATCGATCTGGTATGGAATGGTCGCCATGTGAAATTTATTCGTGGCGCATCCATCTATCAATTTATAATATTTTTTGGATATGTATGTATGTTCGTACCATCTCCCGATTTTTTTCAAACTTTCAGGGATTGTAGTACATGAAAAACTAAGCAACTTTTATTCTGGAAGTTTTTTATTTGGCCGCCATCTTGGCCGTGGCCGGCCTCCAAATGCTGAAATTGAGTTTTTTACATTTACATTGGCTATCGAAAACACACCGCAACGCACCGAACGCACAAATGCACTGAAAAATTGTTTACAAAATTCAAATAACTTTTATTTTCGGCACAAATTTCATATCACAAATTTTGTATTTTGCATTTTGCTTTTGTCTTTCGATTTTTACCTCTTTCAGAGGTTTTTCATTTTATCACGGAGAACGGCAGTTCTCCCAGTGGCGCACCAAAAAATACACTTTTGAGTGCAACACTATATATACGCGAGTTTTCGGATTCTGTGTTGCCGACCGATGTAATCCGTGAAATAGGCATTGGCGTGTAGCTTAGGACCAAACTAGACGAAAGCCGTTGTCAAAATGAATTTTTGTGGAACCAAAAAAATTTTTGCTTGGGGGACGTATGGGGGTGTTTTTTTTCAGATTATATAGCATATCTCCCGGTGGGTAACTTTGACCACTTTTGTTGAGTGACCAATCGATAGTACTCCTCAATACCGTTCCAACAAGTGCTCAACCATCAAAATCGGTTGACCCGTTCAAAAGTTGTGTACGTTTTCCCAGAAAGGGGGGTGTCCCCCTGAAAATAGAGTTGGTATGTGTGTATGTATGTATGTATGTATAAGATGAAAAACCTCTGAACGAGGTATAAACAGAGTGGTGCACTAATAGATCCTGCCCACAAAATGACTGATATAAAATTTTACGTGGCGCTTGTGAAAATATATTGTCGTTCCACAGTCCTCAAATCATTCAACAATTTGTCCATGCCATATTACAATGAATGTGAACTAGAGTGCGCCAGTATGAAAGAAATCTGTAATCAGGTTTGGTCACCACATCGAAAAAGCTGAAAAATCGAAAATCGATTTTTTTCGTTTTTCGTCATTTTGACCCCCGTACCCATTACCGTAAATTCTGAAAAATTACACTTTGGTAGTGCACCTCAATACCTATCCAACGAGAGTTCAACCACCAAACTCGGATCAACCGTTCCTAAGTTATGGAAGTTGGAATTTCAATCATCATTTTTCCCAAAAATTCAGTTTTGGGTATATGTGTGTCAGAGTTGACAGGTTGACACTATCAAATCATGCCGGTAATGTTTTGGCTACCGTGGTAGACCTCAATGGACCATGATCGACCATGATGGCAATTTTCGAAGATGGAATTTTCGAAGTTTCAATTTCGAAGATGGAATTTTCGAAAATTAATCGTTCGAACATGTAATTTTCGAACATAAATTTTCGAAGATCGAATTTTTCGAGGATCGAATTTTTCGAAGATCGAATTTTTCGAAGATCGAATTTTTCGAAGATCGAATTTTTCGAAGATCGAATTTTTCGAAGATTTAATTTTCGAAGATGCAATTTTCGAACATATAATTTTCGAAGATGGATATTTTATGTAACTTTCGAACTATTAATTTTCGAACATGTAATTTTCGGAGATGAAATTTTCGAACATTGAATTTTCGAACGCCGGAAATTTCGAACATTAAATTTTCGAAGATGTAATTTTCGAAGTTGGAATTTTCGAACATGCAATTTTCGAGCCATTATTTTCCAAGATTGAATATTCAACAAACCCAAAATTTCAAAATTTAACTTTTGGCTCATTTTGTCATATCTTCGCGAGTGCGCCAGTGCGAGTCCCGAACGTTTTCACTTACATTATCTTTGAATAACACTGGCTATAATCAAAAGTGGAATACAACTGATTTACAACCGCATTTTGGATTGCAGGCTCACCGTGAGTATGTGAATCGTAGCCTAACGCCTCGCTCGCACTGGCGCACTCTAGTTCACAATCATTGGAAAATGGCATGGACAAATTGTTGAATGATTTGAGGACTGTGGAACGACAATATATATTTCACAAGCGCCACGTTAAATTTTATATCAGTCATTTTGTGGGCAAGATCTACTAGTGCGCCACTCTGTTTATACCTCGTTCAGAGGTTTTTCGTCTTATAATATATACGTAAAAAACCATTTTTTAAAAGAATTTGAGGCCGATTGGATGACGTTTTCTTGTAATTTCACTATGTTTACTTTCACCTTGAAACTTATTTTATAAATCACTTGATGGGGAAAAGTGCGGAAAAGTAAGCCTTACGCATGTAAGCCCATTTATTTATATGTGAAATTGCAGAGCGATCGCAATCGCTGAAGTAGCAAGTAACGCCTTAACGCCAAATTATTTCATTTTCCTTGGGTTCCTTCCGCCGGGACCCTTCCTCAATTTCTGGTCGTGACCCCCTAGATTTGCCAGCGTCAGAAACTATGCCTCTGGACGAGGTATGAAAAGAGTAGCGCACGGGAAGATCCTTCCCATAACATAACTGATATCAGATTTTACATTGCGCTTGTGAATTATATATTTTCGTTCCACAGTCCTCAAATAATTCAACAATTTGTCCATGCCATATTACAATGAATGTGCTTAGCTCATGGAATAGAATTACTTCATCTCGATGAAATAATTCCTTTTGTTTGGATAAACAATTACTTATTTGAAAACTGGAATTTATTCATCTGATACATTTCTTCATCCTCCATAATGTTTTTTTTTTATCGGATGTGTCAATACAATTCAAATTTCAAAAAGTTTGATTGGATTCTATTTCTGCATTTATTCATCCGATGAAAAAAGTGTAAAATCTAAAATTATCGGATGAATGAATACGGAATATTTTGCACATATTCAATGATATGACATCCGTCAACACCAATTTGTCCAGCAGTTTGCGGTAGTATTCAGTAATATTCCCAATTAGTGATGGGCAATAAATTTCCACCCGGGTAGATGGGAAGAAAAATAATGGACATTTACTGGGTATTTTCCCGAGGCGCGAAATATATTCCCTTTGTAAAATTGGGAATTTACGGGAATTTATTTTAAATTAAAATTGTTCAAAATTTCATTTCAATTCAAATTGTTGTTCTGATTTTCACATGCCGTGTGAACGAGCAAGTCACAAAATGAACTCAAACAACGCGTCTCGTTCACACGTTCATGCCACAAAATGAAGTCATAATTTGACATTTTGATTTTCAAATTTAGGATAAATTCCCATAAATACTCATTAAATTCCCCAATTTTCAGGTTTTTTACCCAATGTTTTTTAACGAATTTCCAAAACCGGGTAAATTGCCCTTCACTATTCCCAATATGCACATCAGTGAATATTGTGAACATGTGCACATTTCTCTACATAAATTGGAATATTAGCACACACAAAATTCTACGTTCAAATGTGCATGTATTTGTACGCACTCCGTTCAAATTTGGATTTGTACTAGATGCGTACAAATACATGCAAAGTTGAACGCGCCAGTGCAAAAATTCACATATATTAACCAATGACAGTTCAACTTGACAGGAAAGTCTGTATATGTCTTTGCGCGTTCAACTTTGCATGTATTTGTACGCATCTAGTACAAATCCAAATTTGAACGGAGTGCGTACAAATACATGCACATTTGAACGTAGAATTTCGTCTGTGAGGGAATAGTGATGCATGTTTTGGCTTGATATTCTGCAATCAGGTTTTGAAATTTCTCACAAAAATCATCAAGCAACTCTTTTGCCATAAAAATGTATTCTGTATTGATAGAATGTTGATCACTATTTTATCAACACAGAATGCATTTTTGAAGTGGACATCAATACGAATCGAGGGTTCCCCGAGAATAACTCTACAAAAAAAAATCATTTTTGCGATTTGGGCCAAAATACCAAAATGGATCTTCTGCTGGCCAAAACATCTGGGGTTCATAAAATTTGAAAATATCGTTTTTTCGGCATTTGTTTCATATTTTTAAAGAGGATTCTATCACGTTGCACTGTGACTGAGTCTCAGTAAAAATGAAACTTCAAATTAACATAGAAACGAAGTGACAATCCAAAAATGATATAACTGAAACACTGTTCTTTACCGTCAAATCGGAGATCCGTCTTAACATTTTAGTCCAACTATGCAACTATTCTATTTTTATTTGCGTGATAATGAAGAGTATGAAACCACTAATGTATTTTTAAATTTAAAAGACTGTAGTTTTATGCCAGAACATGGTCTCATGTCATGATCCAGAGAATTTCAAAGATCCCGAAAGGTTCTTACCTGAAAGGTGGTTAGTTGGTGACTCAAAAGTAGGCACCAGGTGCACTGAAGCTGGTGCAAGTCTGGTGGTACCATTTGGAATAGGAAAACGGCAATGCCCTGGTCGACGATTTGTTGAAATGGAATTAATGTTGATCGTAGCGAAGGTATGAGCTTCAATTATTTTTTTTGCAAAATGATAATATGAAATATAATCTCATTTAAATTTGTGTTCTTTTCTATTTTTTTCAAAAATAGATGGCACGTGCGTTCAATATCACCTTTTGTGATAAACTCGAAATGGAATTTGAGTTCTTATTAACGCCAAAAACCCCAATCAATTTGATTATTAACGAAAGACTGTAGTAGCATTTACAGTGGCACACAAACTTGTCCACTAAGTATTAATTCTATATAATAAGTTTTCAAAATTATATTAGATTGGAAGCATCATAATTGTAACTTGATTTTATTAAGTCACAACCAAAATAAAAAATCTGCAAAAATTCACATTTATTTTTAAATATTTTTAGCGTCAATTTTACGGTTATTGTTATTTACACAATGCTGCAAAATAGACCAAGATAGTTCTTGACGAGAAAGTATACTCTCTTTCATTCTTTTAGTTTGTTGATGCAACAAACCTTTTAGCCAACTCGCTTTTAACACTACATGTAATGTACAAAATTATTGCTCAAAGAACATCATTTGTTGTTTAAATTCTATTGTTTTTTTTTCAAAACAACTAACTCAAATTGCACGCTAGGGTGTAGGAATTTAGTTTAGAAAATATATGATAGATTAGCTGCTTAATTTCAAACTAGGGGGCCTGGCGGTCGAGCGATTCGACCGCATTCTAGTTAAGATAAAAAGTATATAAAACCATAAAACAATGAATTTTATTGATAGTCACACTGAATCTCTTTAAGCCGCAAATTTAAAGATGCATCCCACATGTGGGTCGAAGATTTATTTTTTATTTAGCCTATAGTAATCCCTGCATGCGCGAGGGGGGATAAAATTTCCAAAATGTTCGATAAATTCACAGACTCCAATTTTGAGGCTTTGGAGTAGAGCTACCCTCCCCCCAGACCTCTCTAACCCATACTCTTTTGGGGAACACTATCGATTGCCATCATTGGTTCATCCCTGCATCCCCCTCACTCCCATATGCTTCACATAGTTACACCCTGAAAATGTCTCCTGGACCAATTGTTGGGCTCTCAAATTTTCTAAACAATTCTTAAATACCATAAAATGCCTTTGAATGACATTAAGTACTCTCAAGTACGCGTAGGATTGCTTAAATACGCCCAATAATTCGGTTGCATCCGAATCATAATAAAATCTCTTGGATCAACGTTGCGATTTGCAGATAACTCGACTCATGTAATGATTTTATGTGGATGTGGACAATTTCTTAAAATTATCAAATTCTTTTTGTGCAAAATATTGATTTAGTTGTTTATAATGGTTTTTAACGAAGAAAGCGTAC
The DNA here is from genome assembly GCA_030463065.1 of Aphidoletes aphidimyza. Taxonomy (NCBI): domain Eukaryota; kingdom Metazoa; phylum Arthropoda; class Insecta; order Diptera; family Cecidomyiidae; genus Aphidoletes; species Aphidoletes aphidimyza. The sequence continues at coordinate 28,534,113 of CM059999.1, forward strand.
TTCTGATTGTTCACAATTTCAATTGAAACAATTTTTTTAAAAAATCAAATGGTGTTCCAATGGCAATAATTATTTATCGTTTTCAAAAAAATATATTTGTTATCATTTTCGGATACGGTTCGGTTTCGGATATCACACATTCGGATCGGTTCGGTTTGGATACAAATGATGTTCGGTTCGGTTATTTTTCGGTTTACAAAATAAAAAATCGGTTCGGATACAGATATCGAAATTTGGCAACCGTGAAGACCTCTACCCCCTAAGTGTTTAAAAATAGCGGTGAAGTGACATACAAATGCGCTAGGGCACGAAGTAAGCTACGCCATGTGATTTGCATAGCGTAGTTAGGGCACAGAGTCTCATCGTTGCACCGCTTTGTTAAAAATGTCCCCATACTTTTTGGGGCCTCGCTTAAAGAATTAATTTATACCCGCTTTACCCCCTCCCCTATAAACCAGTATACCCCCCCCCCCTTCTCGCACACATGTATAAAACGATCTAAAATCTAGGATCCTCTTTGAGAATGACATGTCATTTCGACAATTATCTTAGATTTTTGGGCAAAAGAAATATCATTTTTATTTTCATGGGAGGAGTAAATGGCGCTTAATTTGGGATTCAAGAGCCACCTGGGTTGATCCTTCCTCAATTCTACGGATACGTAAACTTGCTTCGGATATAGAGTCCAATGCAATAAAAAATGTTCGACATCCTTGCATTTTGAATAATTATAACTTTCTAATACTATGAGAAGCTAAAAATACATTTTGGCGGTTTTTTTGCTATGGAACAAAAATGAACTTTTGTTTGCCCAGAGTGCACAGAAAAATGTCACTTGTGATCGAGTTCAACCGCTAAACTATTCAGGGGGGAATGACATGTTGTGCACATCTATGAATAAATATCTTTCATTTTCAAAAACCCAAACAACAATCGGTTTTAAAAGAGACATGATATTACATATTTTTGAAAATATGCGAATTTTCACATTTTAATATGAGGAAATGTCCAACTTTTTTAACATTTTTCAAATTTTTTCAATTTTTTTGAAATGTTTTGAAATTTTTCTCTATGTTGTGCACACCTACGCACAAATATCTTTCATTTACAAAAAACCAAACGAATATCGGTTTAAAAATGCGTTTGTAAAAGGGATTACAACATTTTTGTTAGTTTATATGTGAATGTTCACATTTTTATATGGGGAAATCATATGTCCGAATTTTTCAACTTTTTTCAAGTTTTTTGAAAAAAAATTCTATGTTGTGCACACCTACGCATAAATATCTTTCATTTGCAAAAATCAAATCGGAAATCGGTTGAAAAATGTGTCCGTAAAAGGGATTACAAAATTTTTGTTAACGTATTAATATATAAGATATGATTAATTTCAATTGTCGTGTTTGATGTAAGTAAAGCTCATGGTATACCACGGTCTCCCACGGTCAATGATGGTGGGCTATCGTGGTCTACCACCGTCCATCATGGTCGGCCATCATGGTCTAGGTGGAGAAAAAAACACCTAGGACAATAGCCTACTAAAAAGGAACGTCTTTCACGTCTACAGTGTGTTTCAAATTTCCTGGCTATAGGCAGAATTTCGTTTTTTTGCATTTAAGAATGACAAAAAGATAATTTTTTGATTTATTATGGTAAAATATTCAATTAGCATAAAAAAATTTACCATTTCAAGTCTTCATAATCATTTGTCTTTTATTTTAGAAAATATTATTAAATTATTTCATGATTTGCGAAATTCGCCAATAGATGTCATTGTATTATTCTGATTGACAAACAAATTGAACGTTAACTCATGCGATGTTGAACGTTGAAAATGAACGTTGTCCATCAAGTCTTCATAATCATTTGTCTTTTATTTTAGAAAATATTATTAAATTATTTCATGATTTGCGAAATTCGCCAATAGATGTCATTGTATTATTCTGATTGACAAACAAATTGAACGTTAACTCATGCGATGTTGAACGTTGAAAATGAACGTTGTCCATCAAGTTTGACGTTTTCAGATATAGAAATAAACAAAAAAGGTATTTCGATTCCGTATAGAAAAGATTAATGCTTGGAATTGTTTGCTATTGATCGCTCAATACAACAAACTTAAAAGTAATACTCAATAATAAAATGTGGTCAATTTTTTTTCCTCCAGAGGTTGAAAATCGTTACTTTGTCCCTTTGAGAGAATGCGATTTCAAAATCACCTCGAATTTCCTGAGTAAAATAGCAAAAGTACTACAGTCTCGGACTGAAGTAATGAATTGAAATAATAATAAAATCAATTGAAAAAAAATTCTATGTTGGTTCAGAAACTCTTGCTGTGGGCTATATGACATTAAGTCCACCATTCGCGGAACGCACAAATCCTTGTTTATGTGACGAGCAGTGTTGGCAATCGGGGTTTTTCGGGGGTTTTTCGAAGTCTCTCATATTGGCATGAAATTTTGGTTCTAAGGTAGTTTGAAAAAACGCCCAAAAACCCCGATTGCGAACACTGGTGACGAGAAACAACCACATAATGTGAATTTTTTCTGCTTTCTTCCTTAAAACATTATTTTTGCATTCGTCACTGATGCTTCCGCTGTATAATATGACCATGACCATTACTACAACACGGATAACTGAAACAGAGACACAGTTGATTACATCTGTTTTCGTCTGTGTTTGTAGTGGTCATCTTCTACAGCAACGGCACCAGTGATGAATGTAAAATTGATGTTTTAAGAAGAGAGAAAATGTACAATAATTGGCTGTTTCTCGTCGCAATTATTTGAATATTTATATCATTTTACATCCTTTACCACCAAAACTGTAGGAAAATGCGTTTTATACCCAAAATATTTGATTTTACCTTCTTCATTTTCTGAGAGTACTCAGTAAATTTGAAGGGTCATATTTTACTCCGGAGGAATAATTTCTATATTTTTTCCTCGCGGGAGAATATTTCAGATCATCTAAATACACCACTGATGTCATCTAAGCTAACTTGGTTGTGAGCCTGTGAGCCATTCAACCAAATACATGTAATATCTTGAAAAAAATACAAAAACATTTCAAAAAAAATGATTAATTCGTTATTATTTTATTGTTCAAATTTTTATTAATTTGTTATTGCATTTATGCGTTTTAAGTTATTTAAGTTATAACTTATTAAATCATTCCATTTAATGTGAGCTAAATAATAACAATGAAATGCAGCAAAAGAGCTGTGGGACGAAAACTCAAATTCGAATACAATTGGATTTGAGTTGAGTTGTTTATATTAAAATAAGACATATTTTATCCGAATAAGACGCCATCGTATCTTATTCCATATTAAGACTAAATGTCTTATCTATAGATAACATATGTAATTAATTTATTTCTGTGTATATTATTAATTATAATTTAATATTTCTAATTTAAGGTTGTCCAAAATGGATAAATTTACTAAATATGCCACAAAAATTCTGCAATTATGTTCATTCGTTAATTTGTAGCATTTTTTCTGCACTATGTTCGTTCCTTTTAGAAAACTAATTTTGACCAAGAAATATCGTCTGGAGACACAAAGTTGTGAAATTTTCCCCAACAATCAAAAATCGGTTTAGAATCCTCGTATCGATTTGAAATTTTGAAGATGTGTTTTTCTTGACCTGAAAGAAAACAAAGCTGAGGGTGTTCCCAAACATTTTGCATGGAACAATCGACGTAGGCCACCTTATGCATATATTTACATTTTTGAAGTGAACGAACATGCGAATTGAAATTGAATTTTTTTGCGAATGATGTTCGTTGGTTCGAATGTTACTAGCTTGATTAATGAATATACAATTTTATCGAGTATCGTAACGCTATCAAGAAAATATGGGATCCTCTCAAATTTTCTCTCCATAATGAACAATGTAAGAAAGGGACAGATATACACTATTATGCAAAAGATTGAAACCACCTGAAAAATGAATATTTTCTTTCTTATTCAGAATCTAAAATTGCATTGAAATTTGTCCTGGAGATGTCTTTAAAGGCAGCATTTGGACGGATTTTGGCCCCTTCAGAATGTCGGCCAAAATCGAGGTGTCCAAGTCATCTTTTTAACCGTTGGTCCAATTTCAATGTACTGAAACCCCTTTGGAAAGAACGTGGAAACCATCGTGAGGACACATGTGTACCACATACTGCTTCTTCTTTTTCGAAACTGCAGCAATACAGCATATTATCATAGTGCTGGAAAAATACGAGTTGGCTGTAGGTTCGATATTAGGAAGGTACTTAAAGGTACTTTCGACGTTTCTAGTGGCAAAACGGTTGTCATTTTCCCCTTGTGAAAACCTCATGTCATATTTGACATTTTATAAAACACCAAAATCGGCTGAAATTTGCCCAAGATATCGTCATTGGTAACGTAAATGTTTAATCAAATGTTCGAAACCTCGATTTTGGCCGACATTTTTAAATTGACGAAAAATGCTTTCTTTAAAAACTTTCTTTAAATGCAATTTCAAATTCAAAACTTAATCAAGGCTGAATAAGACAAAAAAGCACCGAAAACATTCATTTTTTCAGGTGGTCTTATTTACATAGTAGTGTCCCTTTCTTCGTCCCATGTGAAATGAGAAGTTCTACATGGCAGCTGTCAGAATTTACGAGAACCTCTAATTTTTGGTCTCTTTTTTAAAATATATGTATATGTGTCCCTTTCATGCATATACAAATATACATTCTTATTGAAGAGATTTTGGAGAAGATATCATATTCTTCGAAGTGAGTGAAGTTTTGAGTCGACGTCATCACACTTAATTTTTACGAGTCGAGTCGAGACCAGCATGAATAAAAACTGTTTTATTTCAGTCCATTAATATTATTGATCGAGTTGCAAAATTCAATTGTTCCGAAAGTGTAGTGGTACCATTTTATTTCAGCTTCTTGTGGTGGATTGGAATGATGAATTGGTAAAAAAAATCAAAACTCAGCTCCGCTTCCAGGCCTGATTTGATTCCTTTACGTACCGCCCGGTACATACCCTTTAACACCATTTGATGTCTGATATGCATGTAAAAAATATGGAGTGTTTAGTGACATTAATACATAAAGTTAATTAAATTTAATTTTCTGTATACATTTTTGACGTCGACTGTATTACAATTTGTTAAAATATTGCACTCTATTTATGAAGGCTGGTTTTCTGAAGTTCTGTTATTTTTCACATGGGTAGATTTCCATTTTCCTAAACATGCTTACACTTCTGCAAAAACTTTTCTAATAAGTATCCTTACTGAACCTTTTATTTTTTTTGAATACAAGCTGTTTTGACTAGGAAGATAAACTTAAATAATGATGAGTAATAAGATCTTAATAAGAATATACTGCAGTAAATATGTTTACTAAATAGTTTGCAATTATATATTGTGAGAATTTTGATGTACCTTTTGGTAAGGTTAGTTCCATTCTGCCCAATTTGGATGTTTTTTACCAAAATAAAATCTACTATACGAGATAATTCCAGCGGTAACTGTTTATCAACTGAAAAACCTCTTGACGCGGTAAAAACTCGTGTCGCAAGCGAAAGCGGTGCACAAAATTACTGATATCAATTTTATGACGCGGCTAGCGGGTTATTTCAATTTCAATCGATTTAAAAGTTGTTAATATTTAAATTCCGCTGTTTTGGCTAAAATGTTATCCATAAAAATAAATATAATCCGGTAGCCGCGTCATAAAATTGATATCAGTAATTTTGTGCACCGCTTTCGCTTGCGACACGAGTTGTCATGCAGTTTGAAAGCTGACCTCAATACATTTCAAATGATACCCACATCGTTTCTGTATGTGTTGTGGTTGAGGCACAGTGGCCGCTGGAGGGAGGCAGTTTTACAAGTTCGAGGACCCCCCCTGGTCATAGGGGTCCCCAAATCGAAAAAGTGTAGAACAAAAAATTCTTAGTTTTACCATCCTATCAACGTCTGTGAGTTTCAGCGAAATCGATTGAAAGTACAGACAGAAAAACATAGCCCCTTTTCAACATTATCGAGGGGGTGGGGGTAAAATTTGGATAATGTCATAACTTTTGAACGAATCAACCGATTTTGATGATATGGGTATCGTTGTATTCGTATTCAAAATTAGAATCGAACTGAAGCATATTACAAGGTATTTTCTCACTTTTTCAAACCTCCATATCAGGGGTCATCGGAGGTCAAATTTCGAATTTGTATACTTTTTTCGCCCCTACTTTCCAAGTACTTTCCAATTATACTCAGCTCATTTTAATCGGTAATATGGTTTAAAGGTTCGAAACTGCGTGTACATATGCATGCATAGTAGTTGCTTGCGTCACTCGCGTGGACTACCGTCCACAGTGATTCCAACATCTTGCACTTAACCTCGATTTTGCCGGCATAAATTCTGTGCACAAATTGACCGAAAAATACCCAATTTAAACTCATTTCCATACATAAAGACGACAGTTGTCCATAAAATGTGTACAAAATGTGCACAATGTACGTTACATTGTTTTCATTGGGGATCGGCCAAATTGTGTCTTGAAAATCTCTCAGGAGAGAATTTCAATACGATTTTACATTCAGAATTTAATTTGGGGTGAATAATACAAAAAAACGTTTTATGGTCGTACTCAAACTTTTGGCGCCAGTGCATTCAAATATAAAAATTTTATGTGCTATTTTGCACCGGAGGTAACAGAACATAGGTTCTCACCAGGGGTCCGAGGGGTCCAATTACCCCTCTAAGAATTTGAATCGATATTCAAAAGTAACCTTGAAACGGCTTTACACTAGATAGAATGGACGTTGAAATTCCACGCACAAGTAGCCCTTTTTGGTTTGAGTAGAACCAAAAACCTCTCTTTCTTACACTAGATAGAATGGACTTTGAAACTGCTTCACACTAGATAGAATGGACTTTGAAATTCCAGACACAAGTAGCCCTTTTTGGTTTGAGTGGAATCAAAAACCCCTTTTCAACTTTTTCGGAGCTAAGGACCTATTTTTTTAGGTCCTAAACTTTTTCTGAGACCCACTTTACACTAGATAGAATTGACTTTTTTCGTTACCTCCCAAGAAATTTTTTCGCTTACCCCCCCCTGAAGACCACCTACTTGAGAACTTATGTAACAGAATCGAGAATCCAAAACTGTTTCAAAAACTGCCAAAAATAAGTTATTTCCAATGGCGAATTGAGACTCTTGTTACAATATGAACCAGTACTTTTCCTAAGCACATTCTATGTGCAAAAAAGTTATAAGTCTTTGCAACCGCTTATGCAACAAATGTGAAGATTAAATTTAGTAATGCGCCTCTGTACTCTTATAAGGATATAACTGGGAGGTGGGCTAAATGAGCCTTTTAAAGTGCAACTCAACGCGTTGTAGAAACATTGCCTTGACGGACATATCTTTGTTCACGAAGTGCATATTTTGATTTTTCCAAAGCCTTTTCTTGAAAGCTGAAAGAGAAATGTAAAAAAATACAATACTTTTCATGTTTCACACTAAGTAAATGTCACACTTGTACACTTATTTGCGTTTGCAAGTTTCAGCAATATCTATAAAAAAAACTTTTCGATATATCTAGCAAAGGTTTAGCAACAATAGTTTTGAAGGTTGTGAATTGAAGCTACGTGCAATATATAAATTAGGAGAATTAGAATGAACAGTAAACATTGAACACTGAACAGAGTGCAGAAAACATGCGAACATTTTAGCTTTTTATTTTATAAGTGCGATTAGTAGGGCGTGGAACACCAGATGCTCTTGATCTTGTTGCTGACTGACCGCGTAATCGCATTGGCTCAACAACTCCACCGTTATTGTAGCTCAAATAGACATGCGATAAGTCAACAAACTCGACATCTTTAGTATATCTTCGTTCATCCGGTAGATTCTTGCGCATATTATTTCCGGTGTATGCGACACATTTTAATTGCCAATCACCAATGTCTTCGTTCCATTGTGTAAATCCTTCTATCATGCTGATATATTCTCGCGGTACATATGAATTCAAAACAAATTCGGATAACGCTAATTCGCGCGATAACATACGAATGCTTTCTAGAATTCCCTCTTTCTCCCGTTGCTGTTCTTGTTGTTGGTCGGCCAATTCAGATTTGACACCCATCAACATTTGCATAACTCGATGAAGTTTCTTAGTTTTTCCAATACATTCCTCTTGCAAGGACGAGTAACGTTCTTCAATATCGATCCTCTCAGCTTCTTTCTTTTGCAGCGATTCTTTGAGCTCTAATTCATTTTTAGCAGCTTCTTCTAGTTGAGCTATTGAAACCTCAAGCAACTTGTCTTGAGCGTCTGCTTTTTCTAACAGATTCTCTCCACCGACCAAAATCTTATTTTCTAATGTTTGAAGTTTCGTAAGCAATGCTTCTTGTTCCGTTTTTGTACGTTTCAATTCACTTTCACTTTCTAGAACCTTAGCCGCAAGCATTTCTTTTTCTGTCTCTGCAGCATCGGATTTTTCTTTGCTCTTCCGCTTCTTTTTCTTCTCAATTTTATTTTGTAGTTCTTCCTTGGTGTTTTCAGCATGAATATCCACGTTTTCGTCCTCCCCGTTTTGAGCATCATCACTATCATCGAAACTATTCTCCAAAATGCCTTCTTCCAATTGCCTTTTGAGCTCGGCGATTTCCTCCTGGAAATGGCGCAATAAAGCATCTTTTGGTTCATCATTAATATGAGTACGATTTTGAATACTTTTGGCACGGCTTGCATATCGAAGCGTTGATATTGTTTCTACGTAATTTGAGTCTGCAGGGCTTATACTGGCACACTGGAAACATTTGAAATTTGAAATCAAATTTATGATGCAAAAACGTATAAGAATATCGTCTAAAGGAACTCAATCCCTTGTTTGAAATATAAAATTTGAGATCTTATAAATTAAAGAGTTTCTAAACTAATAATCGTAATTTGGATAATTTACGATATAGAACGGTAGCGCATTTAAATTGGGGAAAATAGATAAATAATTATAAATTAGACACTGGCTGTCAGATGGACTAATTTCTAACATACAGAATTAAGTACATATAATTTTTAAACAGTTTCGCGACATCAAGCCTTGAAAAATTAAATAAGTGTCTTCAGCAAAATTTTTGAATTGATTAGAGCTACAGCTTTGTTGGAGACATCAATGCAGGGATTTTGAAATTTTGTCATTGAAAATGAAGGTAAAAAAAGTAATAACAAAAAATCAAATTTCAAAAGTCCAAATTTCCATAAAAAATTAACAGCTAGGGTGCACAAAATTTGTATAGAAAAAGTTTTTTAAGTTCGAATTGAAAAAAATGGGGAGAACATTTGTTTCCAGTAAAAATACAATTAATATTTTTTCAATTTACTGAATTATCTCTATGAAAATCAAATCTGTTGCCCATATGTTTTGGCAATAGCCAAGTCATTTGGCCCAAGTGAGCCTCATTGAGGTGGCTCACGAACACGCACAATATATTTGCAAACACGAACGAACAAGGTTAACATACGAACAAACAAATATTTTCGTAAATGTTGATGATATTTTTTTCAATTTTCTTGGTGTATTTATATCAAATAAAAAACCACTTGACGCGGTAAATACTCGTGCCGCAAGCGATAACGGTACACAAAATAACTGATATCAATTTTGTGACGCGACTAGCGAGCTGTTTTTGAGGTAATTTTCGGGTTTGAGGCAATTTTCGAAATATTGAAAAAATTCGATTTTTTGTCCAAAAAATGACAATTGTTCATCACAGTGGACTGCAGTCCACACGAGTGACGAAAGCACCTCTAGTGCTAAAAGTCTACTCGGTATATATACAGCAAGTTTTGAACTTTGTATCTATGAGTCCGAGTGATTTGTGTCATATACCATCTGGAAGGTCTTTGAAAATTAGCTCAAGAAAAGTATACACACTCGAAATTTTACCAACCACATGTGGAGATATCGCGGCCATAATTCGGGTAAAAATAGGTTCGTACCTTTACTCGATTTTTTCCAAACCTTTAGTATATAAAAAACTAAGCAACTTTTGTTCTGGAAGTTTTTGATTTGGCCGCCATCCACGGCTATGAAGCTACAACAACAATAACATACAATTTTTGCAGTTTGAATGTACACATTCATTTCATATTTTTTGGGGAGAATTTTGTATTTCTTGGGGAGGTTTTTGTACTTTTTTGGGCAGAGCTGTTGAAATATGCAATTCATTACATGTTGTAATCATTACCATTACTTTGATGGATTGATTTTTGTTCAATTACCACTGAAATTGTAATGGTTAATTGATGAAAACCGTTATATTTTTTCGATTTTTCCGCTTCTCATGTCATCTATTGTCAATGAATAAAATTTGCATTTCCCATATGAATTAATGTATTCGAAATTCAATATATTTTTTGCGGACAGTAGATGGCGCGAGCAAAATGTAATGAAATGAATTTCATCCACCATTTCAATTGCATTTATTGAGTAATGGATTTTCAATTACAATTACCATTAGTAATTGTCAATGAAAAAATTTGTATTTAATTACAAAAAAAAATGATTTCTCTACAGCTCTGTTTTTAGGAGGGTTTTTGTTTTATCCATTTCATATAATTTCAATGAGTGCACACATTGAAATTGAATGCATTACCAAAATCTATGATATCAAATAAAAAACCTCTTAACGAGGTTAATGTAATTTCGTAGTCAAAATATTGATCCGATTTTCGGTGTTTTGAAATCGTTTTGTCTCGCATTTAAGTGAGATGGCCATAAAACTGAGTGTTTGATATTTCGTCTCTGCACTGCAGCAGCAAATCAGAATATTAATGTAAACAAAGAAAAGTTGATCCTCTTTGATTGTTTGAGATTCATATAAAATTAGTGAAAAATCACACAAAAATGACTGAAAATCGCAAAAAATCTTATGATTTTGTCGGAATGACTAAATATACTCCTAGAAAGCATACTGTCCTCGAGGGTCAAATTATTTTTTCTATCAATTTCAAGACTACTTAAGCACGAAAAATGGTTTTTTAACTATGTCAATGTTAGTGTATGATCTGTCAATTGACCGTAGTGCGTTGTGAACTCCCAATCGCGAACTTGAATTGGATTCAAATTTTTAGAGGCAGAATTTTCAAAAATAGAATTTTCGAACACTATGTTTTTGAACATCGAATTTACGAACATACAATTTTTATTTATGTTGGGAAATAAATGGGCCCAATTTAAATGCGCCACCGTTTATATACGTATACGTATAAATTCTAATTGTAAATAAATATACGAACCATAACAGTTTTCGAGTTTCCACCCAATGAATCTTGTAATAACCGAGTCAATTTAGAATTTCTGTAAGGAATGTGGGTGCTTTTTCCATCAACTAGCGCGCTGATTACATTGCCAAGTACCGAAAGCGACAGGTTTATTTTCGTTGCTTCTTTCAAACGTATTCCTGTTGCTTGTGTTTTACTTTGACGCTCCGAACCCTATTTTTGAAAATATATGCAATATAGATACGATTATCGTTCAATTAGAGTGGTTTATCTACATCATTTTTCATTTTTATGGCAATCATCTCGATCATTGCATAATATGGGGACAAACAAGAAAAAGTCATAACAAGTGGAAACAAATGTGATTCGGGGTTCCACTCAAAGCTATTTACGAACGTTCGTTCGTTCGTTCGTAGACTTTTTTTTCCAACAGTTCGTTTGTTTGTTCGTTCGTTCGTTCGTTTAATTGTTTGTTCGCTGTTCTTAGACAAATTTTATGATTTTTTTCGGATTTTTATAATTTTTCTGCAACAAATTCAACTTTGTGTGAATTATATTGCTATGTTTCAGTCTTATTCGAAATGACAATTTAAAAGGACACATTCTAATGTTCAACACTGCTATCTCTGAGCGCTGCGTAGTGTACAGTAGAGTGGTAGGCATTTCCACTTTTGTCGAGTTTCAATCGGCACGATGCATTTTCTATGGAGGTTAGGTATAATAATAAATAACCCCTGTAAATTTTCAGACTGATCGGAGCACGTTTGATGGCGCCTCATCGGCCTTAAAGGTACTTGACCCCAGAAATTGCCAATTTTGGCCAAAATTCACATTTTTAGTCAGTTTTAAAGCGTTAGTGTTATACCTTTGATTCAGACATCGGAATCAAAAAAATAATGGATTTTCACTCAAAATATGACCAAAAATTCTTAAAAAGGCCAAAAAATGGCAAAACAACTAAATTTTTCAATATTTCAGCACTTTTTTGTATGAAATTATAGTCCGATTGTCTGTACGATCAAAATAGCCTGTAAAGGGGAGATGGAAAGAAAACGTTAAACGTATCACATCGAAAATACTGTACTCTTCAAATTCATTAAATAAAATAGTTTTTTTTTGTCAAAATAAAACTGCAAAATTGTTTAAAAACTAAAGTTTGATTACTCTTCTATTGGAAAATATAGAAGTTCACACAATTTAAAAAAAAAAACTCATTAATCCAATATCAAACTATTTACATTTCACTGTTGTTGTTACATAATGTCAAATTTACATTGTTGTGTTGAAAAAAAATGTGAAGGAAAAAAGTATAGCGGATTGAGTGTTAACTGCATGTTTTTCTATAAAATAATCTATGTGGAATGCATGAAAAATAGAACATTAGTAAATCCAGTAAAAGAAATGCTGCAACGAATTGGTCTACTGCTCCCAGAAAACGGAAAATGGAAAATTGTCGATGATCCAAACAAAATAGCACATTTTAATGCAGCATTCAGTTGACTCACCCTTTTTGGTAGTTTACGAATTGTGCAAAGACAAATATAAACAAAAGAATCAAAATGAAAATCAAAATGATAATGAAACCTCAAAACCAGATCCATTCAATGATGGAATGATATCCAATGATATTTCCAGAATTTCAACAAATTTGAGTGCATTAAATAAACCATCCAGTGAAAATGACATTTTTTCAATTCATGTTTCAAAATTCGATGAAAAAACAACAACTGAAGACATTGTAAAACGCATAAAAAGTGGTACACAACTCGATTCCGATCTATTCCATGTCAGCAAACTATCAAGTCGAAAGAATAAAATAAAAAAGTACACAAGTTTCAAGATTTTAACATTCAGCAAACCTGTATATGATCAAATCATGGATAAACAATTATGGGAGAATGATTTTACAGCTACAGAGTTTGTGACCCAACGAAATAAACCAAAAAAACGAAACTCACAAAAGAAAAAAGTAAATCAAAACAATAAAAGAGCTCAGTATCCGAATAAACCGTTTACAAAAAACAAGCCGAATCTAAATAATGGTACTCGATTTGACCGTCGAAATGTTGATAATTACCGAAACTATAACCGTGTTCACCATAATAATAATTTTCACAGGCAGAATAATTATCGAAATATAAACCGTTTCAATCGTTCAAATAATTTTGTACCGTATACGCCGATATTTAGACCCAACAATCAAGACCATCAAAATTTTCCCTATCACTATATGAACACCAACCAGTTTATTCGACCGCAATTTCAACCAGCAACAATTTCAACAGCATTTTCAATTTCCACTTCAACCACCAATCCAGAACCAGTGGCAACCACAATATCATCCAACATATCAAAGACAACCATTTCACCACCAGTTTACTCAATAAACAACAAAATATATGCAATTGAGGTTTTGGAATATATGATGCTACTAGAAATGCAAAATTTAGATAAGGTGCCGATCAATGATTCAACAATTGACATATTTATAGATAAAATAAATTCACTTCAGATGCAAGTGAATGAAATCCAGAAAGATACCGCAAAACCAACAACAAAATTAACAGCTAAGAGTTCATATTGCAGGGGCAACAACCTAGACAGTTTTAATAAGAATTTTTTGCTAATATATTAATTTCTCTTTTTAAGGTTTACATGTTATGTGAAACTAACCTTGATGACAAAATTCCATCATCAAATGAATTCCCGAATGATTTTAATGTATACAGATGTGATAGGTCGAGCCTTACTGAGAGTAATCAATCAAAAAAGAAGAAAACAGGCGGTGGAGTTCTGATTGCGGTTCATGAATCATTAAATTCTCACCTAACAGGAAATGGTGAAGCATTTGGTACAGAATTAATTTGTGTACAGGTGAACCTTGGCGATTTTAATTTATTCTTAATAGAATCATACATCAGACCAGACTCACCATTGGGAGTATACCAAGCAAATATGGATGCAATGAAATCATTCACATCTACAGCCAAAGCAAATGATACAATTATAAATTCTGGTGACTTCAACTTAAGCGATCTAATGTGGCTAACTGATGATGCTGATGATCCACAAATCGCATTCCCATTAAATGCCACCACCAGGAAGGAAATCACAATTGTTGATTCGTGTCATGAGCTTGGCTTACATCAAATCAATAAAAATTTCAATATAAACAACCGACTGTTGGATTTGGTTTGGACAAACGACCCCAATTTAATAAAATGTGATGTATGTATTGATCAATTATTGAAAATTGAAGGCCACCACCCCCCTTCTGAACTAACAATTTTGAAATGGATTAAGAAAGATGATAGAGTTGAAAATGTCAAAACATTCCTTGACTATGCCTATTTTTCATCTTGTCACTATAAAAAGCGTAGAACATTATTTTCTTCGTGGATAAAAAATGCAGACGAGATTTTGAGACGTTCGGGTGGAAAATAAGCATAGTTTCCATACAAAATGTCCATTTTTGTGGGCCAACATGGGCTGAAACTGAAAATTTTGTATGGGAGGTACCTTTAATTTTCATGGGAACAAGTTCATATTCACCGAGACATCACCATTTGGGATAAAAATAAGATCCACAAAGTTTGATAAAGATTAGTTTACTGAATCCATGATTTTCGAAATCATCGAAAAACCGATTTTCTTCGATTTTGCCATCGCATGAAATCGTTTGAAAACCATAACTTTGTTGATTTTCATCGTACAGTGGACAGATCTATGCCCAAATTAACCAGAATATATCCTATTTGGATGATATTAAATAAAAATTCTAATAACGCGGCTACTTAAAAAATTATCGAATTGTGTGTGTGCAAAAAAATGATAAAACGTGAAATTTTCAAAATTTCTTCGACGCCTGGCATAAACAAAATTTATTAACCAATCTATTGATTTCGTTGGTTGTTGGCGCGTTTGAAAGGTACATCCTTGTGGACAATTTAGACATTATAGTTGAAACTTTATCTAGTCAGTCAGTGAGATAGTGACCATATATGTGGCACAGGGTCGGGTCAAAACCACGAATTTCATACAAATGTCAAAATCTCAAAAATTTCGGGGTGTTTCAAACAAACGGAGTATGGCGTTTTGATCCTTGGCTGAGGCCCTAACTCGCTATACTAGCCAATTCTTTGGACTTTCAATTAAGTCAAAATTTGTATATTAGTGGTATTGATCAATTATTGAAAATTGAAAGCCACCACCCAGCCATTGAACTAACAA
>CM059999.1:28549711-28566494 GCA_030463065.1 Aphidoletes aphidimyza
AATATTTTTTTGTTATTTCATGGTATTTTGCTGAAATACTAAGCCGGGGGATAAACAGCTTATCCCGGGGGATAATAAGCTTATCCCGATGGATAATAAGCTTATCCCGAGGGATAAAACGCTATCCCGGGGGATAAGTTTTGTCCCTAGGGATTGTCCCCGGTGGATAATAAAAACCAAACCAACTCTCGATATCGAAACAACTCAACACAAAATACTCTCACTGACGATTAGAACCTAAATCAAACCCAATTCATTTCAAAATTAGGAAATATAGATACATTTTAGCTAAAAAAAAATTATCCCCGAGAACATAATTTGGCCAATTATCCCCCAGATGATAAATTTTATACCTCGGGATAAAACTTATCCCGGTGAACATAAATTGACGGTAAAACTAATTAATTGTAATTACATTGTCCGAAAAATTAGCTGAAATTCCTTTGAATTCTCTTAACCGATTTTCCTGACGCGAACGATGTATAGTTTGGCGATTAATGGCATATTCCTCAACACGATGGCCCAACGCTTCAATAGCAGCTACTAGAATGTGAACGGCCATTCCATCTGAAACTTTTGCATTGTCTAAAGCTGCAACCAAACGCGCTGTTATAAAAGTCTTGCGTCCTCTTTTTCGCACTGAAGTAGACATTGAGCTTGTCTCAACACTAGGTGGCATCGCATCAATATCAGACTCAATAATCGTTTCATTTTCGTCATCAAGCGGTTCAAAAAATGGTTCATTTTCATAAGAGTCGTCATCATTATAATCCATCGATACAGCTATTCATTATCAAAAAGTTACAATCAAATACACATTGAATATTTATAAATTTAAGAAAATTTACCAGCTTGCCGAGATATAAAAAGGAAAAAGTGACCTTGGCAACGGACTTGATAAAATTACTATCTGAGGCAATAGAGGCAAAGAAACCTACAACTCAGAATAATAGCCAAGAAGCAGCTCCAATCGACTATAAGGGTTTGATATCATTGGACGAAGATGAAGGTGATGAGATTGTGGCCTACCCAGCTCCACCTCCGAAACCATCAAGGACCTTCAAAACAACATCCCCCAACGTTGAAGATATAGGAAGTGATGCCGTAAGCGTCATGCCGCTGAAACTTTGAACAGTCCATTTGCCTGTATTCAGTGGAGAATTGACAGAATGGGTAGGATTTAAAGACATCTTCACCACGTTAATCCATGAGAACCCCCGGTTGTCAGACACGTTGAAATTCCACCAGCTTCGAAGTAAATTGAAAGGGCAAGCCCTGGACACAATCCGGGGATACCAGCTGTTAGGAATCAACTATGCAGCAGCATGGGAAGACAAATCGACGCTATGATCGCAAGGATAACCTAATCCAAGAATACATTCGAAAATTCTTGGAAGTGCCAGCTATATTGCACAAAGCAAACTTATCAAGACTAAGGGCCATTGTCGATGCTACGAATCAAATGAGCAGGGCCCTACCAAGTCTTGGTGCGAACGTTCAGGATTGGGACCCCTTCATATGTCTAATAATCACCACAAAACTGGACGACGAAACAAGTACAGATTGGAAGCAACACTTGGGACGACGCACTGATGCAACAGTGAGGGAATTGGTAGAGTTCCTTGAAACTCGCGCACTAGATTATCAGCCATCTCAAGGAGATCGCTTAAACCAAATGTTGAGAGGTGGAGTCTCAAACCAACGCGCCCCAAAACGACACATGTTTGCCGTAAATGAGAAGGAACCAGAAAGGAAACGTAAGAAAAAATGCATTGTCTGCCAAGACGACCACTTTCCTTGGCAGTGTCCAAAATTAAGAAAGGAATGCACGAAGGTACGAACAGAGATAATAAAATCAATAGGAGCATGCTTTAAGTGTCTACTAAAACACGAGATTGGAGAATGCAAAAAAGGTGAGTGCCCTTACTGTGGGGGCAATCACAATCAAGTGCTATGCTTCAAGAAAGAAAATGATGAGAAGGCAAGAAAGCCAAACGCTCCAAGTATTGAAGCCTAGGGGGAAATTGCACTTTTTTTTTATTGAATTATTAGGAATAAATAGGAATATATTATGTATTTTGAAATGAAAAAGAATGCGCATATATTTTGGTGAATTTCACTGCATATTATGAGCGAAAAATGTCAACATAGATGTCGGAATGTCACTGCGTTACCGACCACTGTATTCAAATGTCAAAATAAATTATAGGCATTTAACAGATGTAAACAAAAGATTTCACTATTTGAGACATTAAATATTATTTTAATTTGCATAACTTGAAATGGTAAATTTTGTTTAATATTACATTGATTTTTATAATTCATTTTATTATATTTGACGTTTTGACACTATGTTGAAATTTTCAGGATGATTTTTGGGCCAAATTTACTGGTTGCAAATGTCTGAAACATTTTCTCATCAAAAGTGGCTATGAAAGTGAATTTTGTCTGAGCACTATAGACGATAATGTTATAAAAGTAATTGAGGATCACATCAATCAAAATCATCATTTGATACAAGGTATCGAATGCAGTCACAAAGAGATCTATGACAAACAAAATAGTTTCTCATTTCTTCCGGGCCATAAGTTGTTTATCCTAAATCTACGCTCCCACATCAAATCTCACAAAACCGAATTGAGAATTGACCATCCAGCATTTTCATCAATTTTGCGGGCAATGATTGAGACCGCTCTTGAAAATCATGATAAAACCCCGAACTTACACCGATATCAGAAATTGCTTATGGATTTCTCTATGTATACTTTTCTTGCAAGTGGAAAAGCTTGTTATGAAATGTTAGCAAACAATTTACCATTGCCAAAAGTTCCAACCATATGTGAGTTGTTGAAGTTGTGTAAAAAAAATATATATATGAGAGTTTTTTTTTAAACTTTATTTGCAGTATCTCATATACACAGTGATAAAAAAGGTCTTATAGAGGGCGAATTGAGATGCGATGATTTAAAAGAACATCTTATTCAAAGCAACTCCTCAATGTCTGTTTTCATATCTGAAGATGCTTCTGGGATTGTCAAAAAAGTCAGCTACGATCCAAAAACTAATCAACTGGTGGGCCTTGTCCTACCATTAAAAGAGAACGGCATGCCCAAAAAAATGTTCTTTAGGCCACAATCAGCACACGAAATAGAAGAATTCTTGAAACTTAGCCAGTCAAATTTAGTGTACATTGTGGTTGCTCAACCACTGACACCAAATGCACCGTCATTTATATTAACACTTTTCGGAACTGACAACAAGTTTAGTAAGGACGATGTCCTAAAAAGATGGTCATTCATTGAAAAAGAGACCAAAAGGTAAAGCAATGACAAATAGTTTTAGAGGGTGATGGAGAATCACTGCCAATATTCTTTTTTGCTTAAAAGACAGTAATAAAATTCGCTTCTTTTAGACATGGAATTGATGTTATTGGCATATCTTCGGATGGAGATCCACGTTTACTAAGCTCTATGCGGAGTCGAATGAATTTTGCTTTGGTGAATCTCACCGAGAAAGAACTCGAAAACTGTGCTGCTGAACACACAAACACGTTATTTGTTCAAGATACCATTCATATAGGAACAAAACTCCGGAATCGATTGTTGAAACCAGAAATTGTGATGCCAATGGGTTGTAAACTAGTTTCAATTTCTCATCTCAAAATATTGCTGAAAAATGTACCAAAGAACGTTCATCTTCTAGTGCAAAGCGACATATGCCCGCAAGATCGGCAAAATTATAGGTCATTGGAAAAGACTATGAATGATCGAGTTGTCGAAGCTCTGAAAAAATATGTAGTAGATTCAGAAGGAACTGTAATGTATCTTGATCTGTGTAAAAAAATCACCTCCAGCTTCCTTGATGAGCAAATGAAGCCAATTGAAAGAATTTATATTATTTGGCATGCTGTGTATTTTCTTCGAGCATGGAGGAAGTGGTTGGTGTCATCCAAAAATGGCTATGGCTTGACAAAAAACTTTATCACGGCTAATGCATATCAGTGTATAGAAATCAACGCACATTCTCTTGTTTATGCTATATTGAAGTTACGGAATAGGCAAACACCGGAAATGTTTCAAACTAGTCGCTTTTCGAGTCAGCCATGTGAACGAATGTTCAGACACATGAGGTCCATGGGCACAGCAAACTTTACAAAGATAAACTTCACTTTGTATGAGTTGTTGCATATGGTTTCCCGAGTAGAGCTCATGAACACCATATCCTATTCAAAATGGGATACAGGAAATATTTTATTTCCTTCGAATAAAGCTCAGAATCTAGAAAATGCAGTAGAACTGCCAACTGATAGTGAAATATTATCAGCTTTGAAACGTGCCCAAAGAGATGCATTGGACAATGCCAGCGTATTCGGAATGAAATTTGAGTCGAAAGATGTGGCAAAATGTGAGCAAGAAAAAAACGAAACAAATGATTATACCGAACTTGACCCATATGATGATGAGCTAGATGATTATTATGAGGATACATCTGCGTCAGACGATTATTCTAAGTTTGTGCAAGTAAAAAGTGAAGAAGGTGTCATGACAGAAATGCGAAAATCCACCCTCGTTTGGCTAATAACTGATTCCAGTGGGAAGTTGAGTGCAGACCGTTTGAAAAGGGTGCAATCAACGACAGAATATCATAGCCTAGGTCATTGCACCAAACGTCGAAAACTCCATATGAACATCGACACTCTTGTACAAACCAACAATGAAATCGAAATTGGCCAATGGTGTTTTTTCAAAACCGCTTTTGAAACACCAGATTCTAGGCCATATTGCACAAATATCTTAGAGAGTGTCGTTATTGGCGCAATTGCCGATTTTAAATATATTTATCTCGACGAGAGAATGCAAAATCAAGATACGCAAAGGGCTGGCGGAAAAAGGAAGCAATTATTTAACTCTGAAATTGCTGAAGTCAAGCCGAGTGAATCTACAGAAGAGGTAGCAGTATTGGGTTCATGGTACTTTTGTGATTTTAACGGGACCTTGCATCCAGTCAAAGCTATGAATTGTTTTTTTATTCCGATCACAAATTATTTAGCCACCACAAAGGCCCCAAAAATCGAAATTAACCAGCATACAAAAGTAACTTTTATGACATTTGGGGACAATGTTTTAGCCATTCAGAATGAATTAATAAAGTTGTATGATGGCTCTATGATATAATTTATCGTGATTTGTTAGTGTTTTTTTCAATTTGTTGAAACGATAAACAAATATGAATGGAACTTTGATCAACATGGTAAAATAGATCCTATCTGCCCGAAGTTCAAAAGAAAAGAATCATTTTATTTATTTATCCAATTATTGTGTAATATCTATATTCAAAGTGTTAAATTCAAATTTATGGCACAAAATCGTACTTATTGCCGCATATTTTTATTTGCCAACAAATTAACATCACAATTTTTTTTATTTCTTTCAAAAAAAAATTCAACGTTCAAATATGTTTGCCAGCAAATTCCTATAAAAAATAAATTTTATTCTAAAATATGCAAACTAAGAAAATAAGACTGAGTGAAATTTATCGTTCTTTTAGATTAACATGGAGGTCATGAGATGTGTTAAACACTAGATTAAACGTGTATTTGAATAAAAAAAAATTGTACATGATTCATGGATGCATTTTGTTAATATTTACTTTGCTCCTTATATTGCTTTCATTGTAAATCGGAATTTCACTAAAACAGCAAAAACCATTCGAACCAAAGAATTTGCAATAATGATCCTAACTCATAAATTGGCACCGAAATTACTTGCTGCAATTATTTCGTTAAATGTTTGAATTTTTTGTTGTAACAGTTCCACAAATATAACATGGTTTTAACTGTTTGACTTAATATGAACAAAATGTGGACGTCTTGTTGAAAACAAAATTGTTTATTAGATTGATTTTACTACAAATAACAGCGCAATAAATACTTATCAAAGTAAAAATATAAAAATGTATGAAAAAAACATTTAAAATTGGGCCCAATGCTTAATTAAAATTTTTATTCAATATTCTATTATATTTTTTTTTTGCTTATAGTTTTCGATGTTCGCGTATTCACTGAAATATAAAAATAAAAATTTTAGTAAAGAAAAAATCCATGATTGGCAAATCATTCGGTATAACAATTGAACAATTGCTAGAACAATTGAGTGCTTTTTTCTAGGCTTTTTTCCACATCTTAAAATGAACACTATGACAAGAAATCAAATATCATGCGCATATAATTTTATACTTTACATGTTATCAAAAAAATAAAAGAAAAAAAAGAATAGATACCTTCATTTATTTTTTTGTGAAATGTAAAAAGTAAAAAAAAATATTTTTCTACAACCAGTAAAGAATAACTGTCTGTCCAAATTCCCCGCTAAAGGATCTTTTCCCAGGTGTTTTCTTTGTTTAGCTTCAAGTAAACTCAGAAAGCAGAGAAAAATTATTAAAATGAAACAACCATTTTTTTTTCGCAAAAACAAAGGACGTGTGCAAAGCAAAAGAAAATTTTCAAATGTATTTTAAAACAAAATTCATTGCTGTTGTTGTAAAATAATATACAAAATCTACAAACAAGATATTCAACATTAGTATATTCAGGGCTAAAACTTTGCTACTTTCATTTAACTAGATCATTAATGTTGAAATTGAAAATTTAAATTGACTTGGTTTAGTAATAATTTATAAACTAAACGAGGAAGCCATTAAAGACATTGAAAAAACTATTCAAAATAATCGCGATATATTGAAAAATACAAAATATGAACATCGTGCCACATTTAATTTCGATCTCGGTGATATTGTGTCAATTTTAAGTATTCCAAAAATATTAAATAAAATCAAAACAGAAAAAGACGAAAAACAGTTAAACAAAGGACAAACAAATATAGACAATTTCGATCCGCAAATCACAAAAAAAGAGCTATTAGAAAAAATTAATCGGTTCACTTGGAACAAAAAAATTCGGTACGAAATAACCGAACATCATATCATAAGTTGTTTGGTTTTAAATAAAAAAATCCGTTGTGAAGTGAAGTGTCCGCTGTGCGAGATAACAGTTTCGTGTACGAAATTTTCATTTTGGAAAATCAGTAACTTGACCAACCACATCAACGATCATTCGAAAAAAATCAAACAGATAAAATAGTTGTGACTGATAGAGGTGAAGCTACAGTCTCTGCAACAGTCTCTGCTGTAAAACGCATTAATTATTACTAATAAAGACTAGAATAAAAACAACAATTCAGAAATCCTAGTAGAAATCTATTTTATTCAATTGCTAAAGCAATTATAATTATAGATGAATAGCATCAATTTAAATCAAGCTAATTTTGGGGCTTGTCTCCGATTTTTGAGCACGGCTTGCTATTTAATATCTGGCCACCTCTTCGACCGCGGGTTGGGCGAGCTTGGCCAAAGTGTGAAATGATGTGGCGTCCATTGTCAGTTTGAATTCTGACTCTGAGTTTGCGTTCAATAATGGCTTCAGTAAGTTCGTCATCAGACGGACTGATGACTGGGTGTTTGTTACGATCATTTGAAGCCTTTAAATGTGAAAAAAATTTCATAATGACATAAATTTTATTTCCTTTCCGTAATAAATGACTGAATTAACACTCTAGAAAATCTTTCGTTCGAAATTATCACGTTTAAAATATGCTATTTGAACTAACATTATTATAAGCACAAACATAGACTTTAATTTTGTCATTTTCTCACCATATTGGCAGCCATTTTGGCCAATACTCTTGTTTTGTCGATCAATGTGCAGTTTATCCTATAGTTTATCACTTTTTTGAAAACTAAGACTAGCTATGACGATTTGTACTGTACTTTATAGCTATATACTTTGGTAGATTTAGTTTATGAGTACGAATTCAGAATAAATTTTATTTAGGATCCCAATTTAAACCTGTAGTCTTATGGTCATTACCAAAACGTTTCTTTCTAGCTTTCTGTCCGTTTATATATCAACCTAAATGTCAACTGCTTGTTGAACTGTCAAAAGTTAGTTTCACACCAAATTTCTTAACTAGGGAATGTGTCATTTATTTGGTTTTTTGGAGATTTTTTTACTACATCAAACTAACTGGTCTTCTTGTTTGTTTTCGTTACTTCACTACTAGCTTTACTCTTATTGAATTTTTCAATATACTATATTGCGAATGATCTAGGTCAACATCATTAAATACATGACATAACTAGTGACATAAAAATAAATAATAGTTAACACTAGAGCCAACAACACTAGCAACAACAAATACAAAAACTTTCAGAACTTGAAAATATACGAATCTACCATTGATGGTATCATTTTAAAATAATAATTTTTTTTTTAAATAACGAAAACAAACAAATTATTGGCGATCTTGATCGGCCTTTTGTTTGCAATACTCGTGGATGTGGTTTATGGTCGCCGCTGTCCTAATTTCATCACCAGTGCGAATCCACATCAAATCTATTGTATAAATGAAAATGGAAATTTATATCAGTTTGCATATTCACATATGTGTGCATTGTGCAAAAAGAGTGATGGTTAATTAAAGAGTTTGTCCTTACCACGTATGAAAGTCATAACGTCGTCACTGATGTTGAAACTGCAAATGTCATCCTTGGATGCCAGGACAAGTAGCAAAGCTAATACGTAGTGACGATCCAAAGACAAATTTTCTGGTTCCAGGTTCCAAACACGTAATCGTTCAATCACACGGTGTGAGATTTCCACCAGATTGTCACCAACTTTGTATATGCGTCCAGTTTTCTGAATGAAAATGAATAAAAATACGTGAAAACAATCATACGTTTTAAATAAAATTGAATATAAATGTACCGTTTGACTAAATGGTTTATCCATAGAAATATGATCGTCGCTTCGCTTCATCAAATCATCACAAGTTGACGAAAATGGTTGAGGGAAATTGACTGGATCGAACAACATTTCACAATCATCATCGACTTCGATGAAATTTGGCATAGCATTTTCCTCAACGTGTAAAATTTGTGCAATCTCAGCACCGTTTCCATCTTCAAACCCAATTACCATCATAGGATTTGGCTTCTCTTCATCCAAATCGAAATGAGGTTCACGTAACTCAAATTCTACATTTGACGTGTGAACACTAGTGTGAGCATTCACATCACCTTGACCAACTGTAACACCAAAATCAACATCGTGTGTCGAAATTTCCTCTTGGTTGTATCCTTCATTAGTAAATGTAACATTGGCACTTTGCTGAGGTGTTTCTGTAACTACCGAATCCAAAATGAGCGATGTAGCGTGCAAATGTTCTGAATCTTTGGGTCGAGCTAAACCTTTCGCCTGAGCATTCAAATTGCCCTGAGTAGTAGCCAACGAATCAACACGAACAATATCTGTTCGAACATTTGTGACTGTTGCTTTTTTCTTAGCAGTTTGCTCACCGACATTTTCAACTGCCCATACCGAATGACGAGACCCAAATTGTGATTTATTTGAAACACCAAGTGGGGCTACACTTTTCACCACAGCGTTCAAATTGCCTTGAGTACTTTTCTTTGCAGTTCGCTGACCATTATTTTCGATTGACCATACCGAACGAAACCCAATTGGTTTTTTTTTTGGTACAAGAGCAGCTGTTTTCGCTAGAGCTACAGGGTTCACACGTAAGTCATCATTTCGGTTCTTATTGATTTTGAGAATAGGTACAGAATCAACATGCACGCTAGCCTGGCTGTTGTCACGAACTTTTGCAACACGTGCTGGTAGCGGTCGTTCTTTGAGTCGACGAGGATTATAGACCGGTGGCAACAAATTGCGACGCATTTTCATGTATTCTACAGCTTGCTTTGAATCCACTGAAAAATGTGAAACAATTGATTTAATTAGAAAAATCTTTAAAAATATGCACAGAATATGAAATTGATATTATTTTTCGTCAAAATCGAAATATCAAACGGAAAAAAGGTTAGAAATCAGCCAGCTACATCTTTCAGTTTTTGAAAAATAAGTTTGGAATGAGCACATGGGGCCAATTGAGGTTAGAAATCATCCGACTATATTTTTCTGCTTTTGAAAAACAAGTTTGGAATGAGTAAATGGGTCCAATTGCTTTACCTTTACATTTGATTATGTGACACTTATACCAGCCCTCGTTAGGAAAACGGCTTCGAGTGCTTGCTTCTGAGTTTGGTGCAAAATTCGACCGAGGTAGTTCATCAGCTCCAAAAGCGTCAGCGTTATTAGTCCAGTAAACGTGGAAAGTTTGATTCGAATTAACCCCATAATTCAAAAACTTTTCTGCGTGAATTTCAATTTCGCGAATCCAATTTACCGGAACGGCGTAGTGGCGTTTCGGTTGGAGAATGAACACAATGAAAAACATGATTTGATGTGGCTTTGCTAGTGGCTTTGAGGTTATGATCACAATCCCGTTTTGCTCTCGGCTATGCTATCTCCCGTTCCACTGAAAAAGTGAGATCATAAAATCGATTCAAGTATATGGACATGAATATGTTCATAGATTCAAGTGATTTTCTCTAGAATTTTATTGTAAATTTACCTCAAAATCAAATTCAATTCTTCACTGTTGTTAATGCGTTTTACAGCAGAGACTGTTGCAGAGACTGTAGCTTCACCTCTATCAGTCACAACTATTTTATCTGTTTGATTTTTTTTCGAATGATCGTTGATGTGGTTGGTCAAGTTACTGATTTTCCAAAATGAAAATTTCGTACACGAAACTGTTATCTCGCACAGCGGACACTTCACTTCACAACGGATTTTTTTATTTAAAACCAAACAACTTATGATATGATGTTCGGTTATTTCGTACCGAATTTTTTTGTTCCAAGTGAACCGATTAATTTTTTCTAATAGCTCTTTTTTGTGATTTGCGGATCGAAATTGTCTATATTTGTTTGTCCTTTGTTTAACTGTTTTTCGTCTTTTTCTGTTTTGATTTTATTTAATATTTTTGGAATACTTAAAATTGACACAATATCACCGAGATCGAAATTAAATGTGGCACGATGTTCATATTTTGTATTTTTCAATATATCGCGATTATTTTGAATAGTTTTTTCAATGTCTTTAATAGCTTCCTCGTTTAAATTTAACAATGCGTACTCGGTGTCAAAGCCTACAGAATTTAAAATGTTTTTCAAAAAAATTGGAAATTTAGTACCTGTTGAGTTTTCGATTTTTGTCCAAAGTCGCTTTGACATGTTCACTACACGAGAACGTCATTGAAAATGAGTAAGCATTTAACCTAGCATTTAACATGGCAATAATGTCGGCAGTGCAGTTCAGTATTGCCGCTGCAATGGAGTCGCCACCAATCACCGTATTCACACATATTCACCAGAATCCATAAAATTCTCTACAATGGTTCACAGTGGTTCACAATGAATATATGAGAATATGGTGAATGGGAGGAAATGTTTTTGAATTTCAAAGAAACCATCTGCAGTTGATTGTCAAATTGCATGCAATTACCCCCTAGATTGAAGCTGGGCCATCAAGAGACAGAAATCAGAAGGAAAATAGCTCAAGGAAAGAGGACTGGTCGGGTGACTGGCCCCAATAGCAACTAAATCAAGTAACAAAACCAATAAATCGCGTTATTTTGGGCACGGCCAAGGTAACCATGAAAGGAAAATTGGGAACCAAGTACCAATTCCGTGCACTATGCGACAACGGCTCACAGGTAAATTTGATTTCAAATCAAGTCTTACAAAAATTGGGGATAAAATCATCCTCTGGGAACACGACGTTCCTCGGCATCGGTGGAACTAATTTGGGGTCTTCCCTCGGCGAAGTCACAGTAGGTATCATACTAAAAAATGGAGAAGAAATTAGAGAAAATTTCTATGTCGTAAAAAATATTACAAATTACTCACCGAGGCCCGGAACACCACCAATCAACTGGGAAATGGCACGAGACCAATTCGCAGATCACGAATACGAAAGTCCAGGTAAAATCGACGCTCTCCTGGGTGTCGGCATCTGGATAAAAATTATTGAAAAGGGAATTATAAAAAAGGGAAATCATGCGTTAGCCCAAAAAACGAAATTGGGCTACGTAATTTTCATGGATAATCAAGATCCATACGAGATTGAGGATCCTTACATCGGCGCGATAAGCAGAGGACCATCAATCAAACAACTTGGAGACTCCATACAACGGTTATGGGAAATCGAAGAGCTCCCCCAACGACAAACACGGTCAAGGGAAGAAGAGGCCTGCGAAGAATTCTTCGTGAAAACGCATTCACGAGAATCATCAGGAAGATACATAGTTTGCATCCCTTTCAGGGAAACTATTAAACATTTGGGAAATTCAAGGAACATGGCGTTGCACCAGTTTTTCGCCATGGAAGGAAGAATGAAGAAGAATACAGAATTCGCTTCGAAATACAGGAGTTTCATGTCAGAATATGAAACGCTAGGTCACATGACCGAAATACGAGATACAATCCACGATGGATATTATACACCCCACCACGGGGTCCTCACATCAGCAAAATTTCGCGTCGTTTTCAACGCATCAGCTAACACAACGACAAACTTGTCACTTAATGCAACTCAAATGGTTGGGGAAAAGTTGCAACAAGATTTATTTATCATCCTTATCAATTTTCGCAAGTATAGGTACGGCATCACAGCCGACATCGAGAAAATGTACAGACAGATTTTAGTACACCCTTCGGATAGGAAGTACCAGAAAATTCTGTGGAGAGAAAATCCACAAACACCCATAAGGACATATCAACTCAACACGGTCACGTACGGCCACGCCTGTGCACCCCACACAGCAATCCGCACATTAGTACAATGTGCCAACGACAATGAGGAACGATTTCCTCAAGGAGCAAGATTGCTAAAAACATGCTTTTACGTTGACGATCTCCTCACAGGAGCACATACAGTTCAAGAGGCTCAAAAGATCAAAACTGAAGTAACCGCAATTCTTGAGAAGGGCAAATTCAATATAACAAAATGGAAGACAAACGGACGCTTCCATGAAAAAATTCAACTGGGCGATCGAAATGCACCAGAAGAGCAATCATCAGTACTTGGACTGTGCTGGGATTTAATCACAGATAGTTTTATGTATAAATTACATGAAGAACCAGACGAAATGGCTAGAGACTATCAGTGGACCAAAAGACGCATTCTGTCTAAAATTGCGAGACTCTACGATCCGCACGGATATTTAGGACCCATAATCATGTCCGGAAAAATCATCATGCAAGAGCTCTGGGCAGCAAACCTGGAGTGGGATGAGAAGATAAGTGGCCCAATACACAAAAATTGGGAATTGTTCAACGCAGATCTGAAAAATATTAGGGAAATATCCATCAACAGGTGGTTAGGAATTACAAATGAGACCAAAATACAGCTGTTGGCGTTCTGCGACGCCAGCCAGAAAGGATATGGCAGTGTCATTTACTGCCGAACCAGGGATAAACAGGGATACAAAATGGAAATCATAGCATCGAAATCAAGGGTAGCTCCACTCAAGGCGAATACGATTCCACGGTTGGAATTATGCGCCGCCAGTTTATTGGTTAATCTGGTAGAAGTGGTTATCAAAGCATTACAAATTAAACGAACGCAATGTATTTGCTGGACGGACTCACAAATAGTCCTCCAATGGTTAAGGAAACCATCGACTACACTCAAAACTTATGTTGCCAATCGCGTGGCCAACATTCAAGAGAAAACCGAAGAACTCAATTTAGATTGGAGATGGGTTGCTGGCCAAGACAATCCAGCTGACCTTATCTCCAGAGGGACAAGTTCAACAGAACTTAAAAATGAACGAAAATGGTGGAATGGTCCAGACTGGATCAAGGCCGAAGAGGACACATGGCCACAGCAACCGAAAGCTTTTAAGGAATCCACCATGCAAGAAGTTCAACACGAAACGAAAACAATTCATTTCACGACAAATTTAGAAACAGGCTTGACCAAAGGCAAATGGTTCAAGTACAATCCAGATAGACAAGAAACATTTCCTATTCTGGAAGCATATGGGGAATGGGAAAAACTGTTACAAACGACAGTTATGGTATTTAGAGCACTAAATAACTTTAAAAACCCAGCTAACAAACAATTTGGGCGAATTACTAAGGGAAACTACGAGGAAGCAACTAATTTCCTCCTCAATTTGGATCAGGGAAATACATTCCCACACGAAATTCAGATTGCAAGGGAAGGCAACCGAGCAAAATTCTCAACACTCTCTTTAATATGGGACAAAGAGATGCAATTACTACGTATCGACGGAAGAATCCGAAGTGAAAACGTAACAAGGGACGAGCAGTTCCCAATCGTACTTTCAAGGACCGGGAAATTGGCGCCACTACTCATACGAGACGCCCACCAGAAAACCGGACATGGAGGCAATCAGTTGGTCTTGAGATATCTAAGGAGCAAATATTGGATTACCGGAGCTAGGATCTTGACCAAATCTTTAATCCGAAACTGTCCAGTATGTTTCCGGCAACGGATGAATACCTCGGAACAACTAATGGCTTCTTTGCCAACCAGTAGGACAACACCTAGCCGACCCTTTTCAAAGGTCGGAATAGACTATGCAGGTCCAGTCACGATCCGATCAAGCCTGGGACGAGCACCGAAGCTCACCAAGGCATGGATCGCCGTTTTCGTTTGCCTAGCTACGAGAGCAATCCACTTAGAATTAGTCAGCAGCGCATCAACTGAGGCTTTTATTGCCGCACTGCGACGAATGATTGCTAGGCGAGGCATGATTAACGAAATTGTTTCCGACAATGGAACAAACTTTGTTGGAGCTAACAACTACATAAAGGAAATAATCAAACTACAAGATGAATCCACAGAGAATGTGGAGAAACAATTCAAACTAAAATGGAGATTTTCAACTCCGGCAGCACCTCATCACGGAGGAATTTATGAAGCTGCAGTGAAAGCAGTGAAACATCACTTGATTAGAATAATTGGAGAAACGACACTGACATTCGAGGAGTATGACACTATTTTATGCCAAGTCGAGGCATATGTCAATTCGCGACCTTTAAATGCTATGAGTGAGGATCCTACTGACCTGAATGTATTGACACCTGCCCACTTCCTGATTGGAGAACCAATGGTGAAACTTCCTGATGGTGACGACTATCGCGAAACACCTACAAACCGGTTGGGACGTTGGAACCATCTGCAGCAGATGCAGCAACATTTCTGGGATAGATGGCATCACGAATACCTCAGCTCACTTATCAATCGGTCAAAATGGCAGCAAGAACGAGGAAATCTAAAAAAAGGAGATTTAGTAATTATGAAGGAAGAAAATATTCCACCTATGCGATGGAAACTAGCTAGGATACAAGATGTCCTACCTGGAAAAGACGGCTTAATCCGATCAGTGATTGTTCGTACAGCAACTGGAGTATTCAAGCGGCCCATCGTGAAGCTCGGCTTACTACTTCCGGCAACGCAAACTGAAAATTAAGAAATTCGAATTAATAATTAATCAATCAAAAAAAAAAGGGGAAAAATTAATGAAAAATACTTACAAGTTACAGCAAAAATTTAGGATATTTAAGAATAAATTTCTGAGTCCGAATCAAGAGTGAGATCGAACTCTATCTCGAATAATTGAAACGATGCCCCTTCCACTTCAACAACATCGCTTTCATATAAATCGACATTAGCCCAGGTATCACAGCCTACGACAGTGATGTACCTGCCATTTAAAGAAACCAGCCTACTTGGGTTAACCTGAAGCGAGAGACGATCATGCCGCACAGTGATTATGACATGGCTTGTCCCTTCAACGATGCAGTCATCGCTCGATCCAATCATGTTTTCCCCATATAATAGACGAGTCACGTTTCCACCATCACCAACCAAATACCAACGCGAAAAATTCCGAACAACTCTTGGCATTCCGTCAGCCCGTTGTTGAATCATTAGTCGATTACGACGCGCACTTGTGGAAATTGATTCCCATAGAAGTAGGATAATGATGGCAGTTAAAACCATAATGAGAATTTAAAATTCACTTCAAAAAAAAAAAAATTGGAAAGAAAAAACACTTTTCACTTTTTACGCGCGCGGGAGGATGTTCGTACGACGAAGAACACTTTAAAACTAACATCATTTGAAAGAATTTGAAATCTAACACCTCAAAAAATATTGTAACAACTAGTAAAATTAAGCGTGTCGAAAAGAAACACCTGGGTAAATTCGAGAATGGAACAACAACCACCAATGCTCTGTTCACGCTCTCGTTAAATGCACAATCATGCTATATTTAAAAAAAGGAACCACCTGAGTAAACAAAGAGACAAAAAACAGCATGAGGTCCAAAAATGTAGCAATAACGAGTGCGTAAGCAGAGCTATGAAGCTGAAATATAGAATAAGAGAAAAATAACAATGATAAAAACAGCATGCAGAATTGCGCATTGTAAATTGCAACATTGACACTGCACATGAGAATTGTAGCAAAAATATGCAGTCAATTTTGTATAAAAGAACCTACGATTGGGTTCATAATTCAATTAGCCTTATCACTTCGACAAGAATTGAGTTTTGCCGTTCAAGCTTAACAGCGCGCCAGAACCTTTTCTTAAAACCTAAACAATAAAGCAATTTATCGAAAAGAATTGATCTTTGCCGTTCAAGCTATAACAATAGCGCGCCAAAGGCTTTCTTCAAATTGTACTCAACATTAAGCTAATTCAGAGAAATAAAAAACAAAGGAATTCAAATTCAACCATTGTAAATTTTATTTCTCAACCTTGGACAGAAGGTCCAAGTGATTGTT